>CBVK0100043495.1:0-19891 GCA_900067695.1 Picea abies | reverse complement strand
TGTCGATCCTCCGTTGTGCTTGATTACTTGTTTGCAATGCTCCTTCCAAAGATGACTTGCATTCAAGACAAGCAACAACTATGCATGCATGCTACTTCTATACTAACGGGTTAGAAATCAAACATAAACTAATCAAACCATAGAAAGTTCATGAATTGGGATAGGAAAAGCATTCTCTTTATTACTTAAAATGAGTCAACTTACAAAAGCTGAGACTATCCACCGCTCCTTGAACCTAATCCTGGGATCCTCTTCTTCTGTCCTTCAACTGCTTTGCTTTAAATCTCCTTTGGTATTAGGAAAGGCTAAAGGGTTGGGACAATGGAATACGTAAATGGGCAGAGTTTCTTTTCTATATTTTTTCCTCTTTCAAATGGTACCTCTACCCCTTCTTTTATAGGCTAGAAGGAGCTAGGTATTTGGATGAACCCTCGGCCATGCATGGCTGGGAGTTTCAGTTAACTCACCCATATCTTTTTGTTCCATCGACAACTTTTCATTTTTCATGTTTTTGTAGGTACACATGGGCTGTTTTGAGTCAGCCAAAGTGTACACACGTGCAGTAATGGGTTAGAGGACGTGGGCCTTTACACAAGAGGATTTTCAAAGAGTTTGTTCAACAGAGTTTTGGCAAAGAAGGGATATGAGTTGGCCTGATGCCAGGTAAGCTTGTGTGGTGCAATTTAGGGTTATAACAGATGCCCCCTAATGTGTGAGGTGAGAAGAGCATCTGATGGCCGAAATACATTACCAATCTTTACTGATGTGCCGAACAATTGAGCCCAAGGATCAAGAACCAGGAGGTGTCATCTGCAAAATAACAAATGTTTCACCGAGGCGGGCATACCCATGCTTGGGATAAAATAGAACCATGGCTACCAATCAAATACACTGTAGATCCATGTAAAATAACTATAAAGAGTAGCTGCGAACAATACACAGCGGAGCTACATGTCAAAATTATAAAGATATACATGTAGAGTATCCATCTTCTAGAAGCTGATTCGGCCTGATGGCTAGAGATGAGATCTTCAGAGCTCGAGAAACAACTTCAAAATATTCAAAACTCGAGTAGGAGTGTAATATGAGTGTACGCCTGCACTACCCAGAGGTCTTCGATGGCTCGTCGGTCATTGACGTGATAATCTTGATGATCAGACTGAAGGCTTCAATGATTTCGAACAAGGACTTGATTGGGTGTTAAGGATGGTCGGGTATGAGGACAAGAGACATAATGCAGAGGGGCTGACTCAGGATTGGTGACAAACTTCCCTTGGATAGTAGCACGACAAATAATGAGACTCAGGAAGCATGTATGTTAATCATAAGTCTACGAAGCAGGAGGCAACACAAACTCTCCATATGTTTGGAAGAATCCAAATGGTGGAGGACACAACTCTATATAGCAAGAAAAGATTCCTAAGGTCATACTACATCCCATAGTCTGATGAACAAATGAACAGATGTGCTTTATCCAAGGGCAACTCATTATGCTGCCAATAAAGAAAATACTTTTCCCTTCCTCTTTTTGGGGTATATTTTATTTTTTTGTTCTTTTCGATAATTTTGAAAAAAGAATAAAGGAATATTACATTACAATGGAGGAACGAGTATTGCAAACATACAATATCAAGGCACAAGGACAAGACTGATGTTCTAGTAAAATGATACTCGGGAAAAATCCTCCGATGGCCAAAGGTGTTAAAACGCAGAAGGAAACTGTCACAAGGCTGTTGGATAAGGTATGCAAATGCAGTTGATAAAACACACAATTGTAATGTCTTTCGATGTAAGTTTAATGAGCCCAGATAAGGTAAGCTCGGTGGTACCTTTTTCAACAATAGTCTAGTCGGTTCGAAAAAGGGGTAAACTAGCACCGATTAGACGTCAATTCAAAACCATTTTAACGAGTGTGACAAGGACAAGATCACTCGACCATTTTTTCACTTTTAAGGAGTCTGAAAAAATCTTAACTATGGACTCCATCAAGAATATTCTTCTGGACCAATTTAACGAGTGTGAAAGAATAAGTTCACTCGACGATCTTTTCAATTTTAGGGAGTCTGAAAAGAGCTTAACTATGGACTCCATGGGGGTTTCTTTTTCGTAAGTTTAGTCCCTCAGGCCCGAAAAAGGGATAAAATCATACCTGAGAGTACTCTTCTAAAGAACGGAAGTTCTATAGAGTATACCTTTGTTCGTATAGTTGATCGTCTGGACTGAAAAATGGGTAAACTATTGTCGGATAAATGTGACTTCAAATTTCAGTTTAACGAGTGTGAAAGGCCACAAGATCACTCGGAAATATTTTCATGTTTAGAGGGTCTGAAAAGGGATTAAAAGGATACCCATTTAAGGAACATTCTTCTGGACCAATTTAACGAGTGTGAAGAAACAAGGTCACTCGACAATCTTTTCATATTTAAGGAGTCTGAAAAAGGCTTAAAGAAGACTCCATAATGGTTACTTTTCTTAGTTAATCCGGACGAGATCGAAAAGCATAAATGCAGTCTCACCGGATGTTGCTTTCGGATCTCAAAGCGAGCTTGAAAAACAACAAAGTTAGCTCATGATAGACTCTTTGTGGGTTGATGCCTGACATCTCCTTGGGGGAGTTGTATGCTCTGATGAAAACATTATCTATGACGCCAGGGGTTCTGGAGATATTGATAGGTATCATTTCATCAATGGTTGCCATATTACCCTCAGCATAGATCTTGTGTGTAGCTAAGGGATTAGTATGACAAGATCTATCTCCATTCATAGTCACGGTGAATTCTCCTGCTTCGATTCGGCTTAACTTTGGGAGGAAATATGATCTATGATGAAGATCATCCCAAGGTTTGTCTGGACTAGTCATTTCTTTGATTACTGCTTCATCAGAAGGCAACACTAAGTCTAACGAATCGAAGTTAGTGAGAGAACCCTAAGCCCAAATAGGCTCTAGAAGTGGATCTAACTCTTTTGCAGGACTTGGATCAGTGTTAGCTGAAGCTTGCTGGACTAAAGAGTATGTTACTTCAGCGACAGAAAAGGGCATGGACATGCCAGAGTGCCCTGTCTCATCCATCGTGGCTAATGGGCAAGGAAGAATCCATGGATCCTCGAAGTAAGTCGTGCGGAACGACAAAACTTGAAAAATCTCAACCTTATGGTGACTAGATATAAATTTGATATCGTCGTGAGGAGGTAGGTAATCGAAGGTACCCATTAGGGATGGGCACAAACCAACTCCTACATTGATGACACCGGGTTGAGGATTATCAATCATCAGGACCGTGGATGCCCCCAAAGCTGGGTCAGGTCTGGAGAAAGACAATTGATCAATGGTCAGTATCCGACCCTCATGTGGAAACAACAAGACCCAAAAACCTGTAGCGACCACGGCTTGCATAGAATAAGTCCAACTCCATCCTAACAAGAGGTTATAGTCGAGGGGAGCATCGACTACCTCTACTTTGACACACATAGTCTTCCCTCTTAACTACATGGGGAAAGAAGGAATGATACCATGTGGTCGGAACGAACGACTGTCGAAAGCGGTGAGGAGAGTAGGTGACGGAGACAAAATGGGTTGGCCAATGGCCTTCCAACATGCCAATGACATAATGCATGTCGAAGCGCCCTCATCGACCACCGTGCGGAAGATATTCTGAGTAAAAGTTTTCGTGGGATAAGCCACTACTATCTGAAACGCTACGTGGTAAGGCAGACAAGGTTTTAAGTCAGTTGTATCTAACATGATGGTACCTGGATTACAAGTCTCAGTAGAGCCCAAAGAGGTTAACAAGGCTTTCCTCTGAGCAGGGAAGCTTTGGAGGACCTCCAAATCAGACATCACACAAGGGGTTTGTGATAAATCTTCCAGCATAGAGTAGTTCTGGGCGGCCCTTGCGTTTGGGTTGTGAGAAGATTTTTTAAATGCACCTTTTGGAATGCGTGTCATTGTTTCTCCCAACGTCTTCTCAATCTGTAGAAGAAGAGATGGGAGATCAACTTCTTTACCCTTCTCAGAAGCACTTGGTTTACTATAATCGTGTGCTCTAGTGGATATGAAAGCATCACCCCTAACCATATATACGTTCATGGATGAGGGGTTGTTTGGAGGTGGGCAGGTTTCTTGGCTACCCCCTTCTGTGCTAGTATAGGCTTGAGTTAAATTTTTCCCATGTTGAAATGGATTAGTCAACACTGCTTGTTGTTGTTGCGTGACAAACTTTTGGGCCTCTGCAGGTCGAGGACATAGATGGGTCAGGTGGTCTTTCGTGCACAAGTTGCATGGATACCTCACCTTTCATTTTTAAGTGTTGTCCCCACCAGCATTATCATTGGGTTTTTTGTCCCCCTTAACCTTCTTTCATTGTTTTTTCTTCCCTTCAGGCTGTTGGGTGGCCTTTGGGTTAGTCAACTTTACTGTGTGTACTTCCGAAGTTTGGGTAGGGGGAGCAGCCAAAGAAGTAGTTTGGTTGGCCACTATGTGTTGGATGGATAACTGTTGCAACTACTTTGTGAGTTGCTCAGTGGGCATCATTTGTGCTAAACCAACAATACCATCGGCATGTGGTCCAACTCTCTGTCTATTTTTATCTAGTATTGAACGTGGCGCATCTGGCAAGATGTTGTATAATAAACCAGACTGAGAATAGATGAGCTCAAACTATTGAGCCCTCATGATGGCATCTTCTTCAGAGAAAACTCTGGATGTCGTGACGTTTTTAGATAACTATGGGACCAAAGACTTAAGGAACCACTCAAGCAGGAATTGTAACACCCTGTTTCCCCCAGTTTTTAAAAATAACTGGACTAGCCAAGAACTGTGGCAAACTCAGAAATGTGAATATGTGATGTGAATGGACCTTGTGGAAAAGGTCAATGAATGTGAATGATATTATGAATTTATATTGTAGGACTGTTGAGAGGGGATATGCTGAAAAAGATACCATGATGGCTATAGAAAGGCAGTGGAAGGCACCTAGAAAGGTGTTGTTAACTTCCACCAAAAAACAATACCGTATTTGGAATTCACTAGCCTAGAGAACCAAAAGCAGCTCGCTGGCCCCGAATTAAATGTCTCGCAGGCTGGTAGGTAGATGGCTCCTCAGGAATTAATGAGGGATGGGAGGTGAACCACCCATCCATAGAGCCATCAAGCCTGACCAGCACGAGGGAAATTGCGCCACATGCAACCTCGCAAGAGGATAAGGCATGGGGGAGAAGCGATTGGGGGCAGACGCGAGGGGAGAAAGAGAACTCTGACGATATGCAGAGTGAGTGATAGCAGAGAGGAAGGAGAGTAACCTTCACTCCTGGTCACTGGAAAACAGAGACGTAGTCTCACATCATCGTGGTCTCAGCTCGGGGGTGGCTAGTGGTAAATCCACTGGGAGTCGTTGAGCCTACAGTTGGGTGGAAACGAGTACCCCTCTCAGCAGTTGCATAACCCCTGGTGTTACTTTATGATAAGTGTTTTTCATTTGGCATCTTGAAATATATGTATTCTGACATTTATGATCATAAGCTGTGAAATTGTGAATGCTTTCATTATAAGAATGTTTGTATGGTGTCTTGATCAGTACTGGTAGATGTATGTTTAGATGGAAAGACTATGTATGGCTTATGTTCTCTTAAATCATTGTCTATATGCATACTGATCTAATTCAGACTGCACGTTTCGTTCTCAGGAGAGAAATACCCTTATCTGCCTCAGATAGTATCCTGGGTAAACATCCCCATAGAGATACCTTTCTCGAAAATCCCATCAAGAACCTGGAAAAAGGACGTGAAGGCACAAGGCCTTAATAAATCCTTGATAAGTATTGAATCGACGGACGATATCCCATCGGGAGATCGGTGGTCACTCACGACCGTCGGATCAAAAGAAGAAACTGGAGTGTTAAGCGCCTTAACCCTGAATAGGTGTTGATCGATGGACGAGATCCTGTCGGGAAATCTGTGGTCACACCTGACCATTAGATTGGTAGGAGAAAGTAGGGTGTTAAATGCCTTACCACTTTGTATTTCTATGTCTTTGTGGGTAGCGAAGAGATCGGGATCGTAGATCCCCAAGGTCCATGAGAACATCTAGACCGTTGATTTTTCCACATCCATGGAGTCATGGGAGAATGCATAAGTTAGGAACCTGTCTGAGCCGTCAGATCTAGAATGGAAAACCTGAAAGTCGTTGGATCTTTCAGGAGATACTTGAGTGTTAAAACCCCAGTGAATAGGGGCAAAATCCCCAAAACAGATCTGGACCATTCGATTTAAAGAGGCCATGTGTCATGAGATTTCCCATTTCGGGAAATCGGGAATCGCAAACTCGAGAGTTCTGGTGATGAAAGATTGGGACTTTCCATGGTGGAAACCCTGAGACAGATCTAGACCGTCCAATTTAAGGAGGCCACGTGTCGTGAGATTTCCCATTTCAGGAAATTGGGAATCACGAACTCGAGAGTTTTGGTGATGAAAAATCGGGACTTTCCATGGTGGAAACCCCGAGACATATTTGGACCGTCTGATTTAAGGAGGCCACGTGTTGTGAGATTTCCCATTTCAGGAAATTAGGAATCGTGAACTCGGGAGTTCTAGTGACGAGAGATCAGGACTTTCCATGGTGGAAACCCCGAGATAGATCTGGACAGTCCGATTTAAGGAGGCTACGTGTCGAGAGATTAACCACATTGGGAAACTAGGGATCGAGGATTCGGGAGTCCGGTGGTCGAGAGTTTAGAATCTCGTGATGATAAGTCCCGATGAATGGACGAGATTATTTTGGATGATCTCAGGGTCTATAACGACCGTCAGATATGAGGAAGAGATGTCAAATTTAAGCTAGGGCGCGAATGTGCCTTAGGGTAAGTGGCGAGAAGATCTGGATGGCCAGAGTCCACCTGCCCAGATCTACAACTGAGGCTTCATTCTGGAGCCCCCTTGTTGTTCTACCTTTAGCATTGAGTGGGGGGTCTGAAATCGAACATGCAACTCTTGAATGGTCAGGATTTATTCGCCTTGATCAACGTCATTCAGGCGAATTCCATCCCCCCCTTGCCATTCTACCTTTAATGGGGGGGGCGGGGTTTTGAAATGGTGTGGCGTGTGAAGCGGGACTTGCCTCCTATCACATCACCCTCTGGTTTGTGTTTCCCCTCTTGCCACTTGTACTCCACTCAACCGCATGACAAGGCTGTTCCTAATGGCCATTTGTTAACCCTGTAGGGATTTGTCCCTATTGGCTAGTCACTGGCCATGTTGGGGTTCGACGGTTGCAAAGTCAAACGATTCGACATTACTGTAGCGTTGAGGCACAAAATACAAAGAGGCTCCATGATTATTTGACCTGTGATCATGACCCACGATCACGTGGGAGCAGAGAGAGAGAGCTAGATTACGTTAGGCCTACGTAGATATTTCGGGGGCTCTAATTATGCAAAAATCAATGAAAACTTGATTATGGTAGTGGGTGCGTTACAAATTGGTATCAGAGCATGGTGATAGCACTTGGCCTGATTGGGCTCATGAACGAGTTGCGTATAAGCTACGTTCGAAGCACTCCTAAGAGGAGTAACCCCCTAACTTAACTCTCTTATCCAGGATCAAAACTTGGAAACGAGAACCCGACTGTGTATGCATGTGAAAGAGTTATGAACTTATGCGCAGGTTATAAAAATGTATCTAACTCTTGACTAATAACTAGCGTTTGTCTTTTCACCCAAGAAGACCATCAGCCACGGGAATTTACAGATGCAGAGAATGGTGACTCACCAAGAGATGGGAGAAGGCTCCCACAATAGAGACGAAGAGTCTGACGAAAGAAGAGAAATAGGGACCCCTCCAGATATAGCTAAGACTATGAGGAGTCTCATGGTTGAATTTCAAAGCTGCAAGGCCAACAATGAAAGGATGATGAAAGAACAAGAAAAGCAAACTGAAATTAATGCAGTTTTACTATAGAGCTTATCCAACCTACAACGACAAACGCAACATGAACCCAAGATGCATAAACATGGTCATATAAGTGGCCATACTGAGAGGAGCACCTCAAGGAAGGCCCACCCTAGAGGTAAAGGACCAGTGCCAGAAGATTCCTCTGAGAAGGAAGATGGTGATTCAGAAGGCTCTTCCAGTAGCAGGACCAGTTCCTATTCTCGAAGAAAACAGAAGAAGCACAAGACTTCCAAGGGTCATAAATTTGAGGAATTCAGAAAGGCCAAACCTCCCTCCTTTTATGGTGAGATAAAGAAGGGAGAGGAAGCAGAGGCCTGGCTACTTGGACTGAAGAAATATTTCAGAGTCCATGATTTTTCAGAGAATTTGAAAGACCGAGTGGCCACTTTCAACCCGAATGGAAAATCTTCCATCTGGTGGGAAGATCTTAAGAATGTGAAAGGGGTTCGCAAGGAGGACCTGTCCTGGAAACAGTTTGAGAAATACTTCTGGAAGAAGTATTTGTCGGAAAAATATTTCGACGAGAAGACAAAAGAGTTTTATGAACTCAAACTGGGGTGACTCACTATAGAGGAATATGTCAACAAATTCCTCGACTTATTGAGATATGTACCCTACATCAAATTAGAGAAGGTGAAGGTGAAATGGTTCATCAGTGGGCTACCCAAGGACTACCGAAACAGAATTGAGTTTGATGAGCCAAAGACATTAGAAGACACTATTCAAAAGGCAACATATTGTCAGGAACAATATGGACGTCGAGCAGAGCCTCATGAAGACTGGAAACAAAAGGGTGGTTCGAGATTTCAGAAAAAGGGGATCAAATCCTCGGGATTTAAGAACTACAAGAAGAACCCTAGAATGAACTTTCCATCCCAGAGTGTACTCCAGTAGAACTTTCTCTCATCGGACAGAAATAAAACTTCTGGACCTATACCAGTAAAGACTGATAACCCAAAGAGAGAACCTTTGAAATGTTGGGGTTGCGGAGAAGAGCATCTCCTGAGAGACTGTCCACATTGACAACAGAACAACTGGAAAGTTTATAACATTCAGGAATCTACCATAGTCAATGATGTGGAAAGGAGTATGCCGCAGATTTATGCAACCTTGGATAATAACCAAGCTGACCACCAAGCTTCAGTGGTGGAAATAGAAGGTATGATTTTCAACCATCTGGTGTCTGTTTTGATTTACCCTAGTTCAAATTTGAGTTATATAGCCCCTAAATCTGTTGATAAGTGTAAACTATAGCCTCACAAGAACACCAAGCCATGGTTAGTACAGTTATCTACTGGCACTAAAAGAAGAGTAGCAGAGGCCATACCAGCCTGCCAATTGATGTTGGGTGAATTCCCCACCAAAGCAACCCTTAACATATTACCCCTGGGATCATATGATATGTTGATTAGTATGGACTGGCTAGCTTCCCATAAAGCCAGACTGGACTATTACCATAAAACCTTAGAATGTGTGAGCAAAGAAGGAAAAAGGATAACCCTTCAAGGGATCTGAAAACCTGTCTCGGTGAGACAAATATCGGCTCTACAAATGAGAAAGTATTTCCAAAAGGGATGTCCCCTATATGCAATACAGGTGTTGAAAACAATCGAAGGTGATAAACCAAGCCCTGATGATCACCCTATCCTGAGAGAATACATAGATGTGTTTCTGGAAGAGGTATCGAGTCTACCTCTGAGAAGAGACATTTACTTCTCGATATAACTTGCACCAGGAGAGATGCTAGTGTCTAGGACACCCTACCGGATGAGCACACCTAAGTTAGTGGAACTCAAATTGCAATTGAAAGAAATGAGGGATAAGAGTTATATCTGACCCAGTGTGTCCCCATGGGGAGCACCAGTCCTGTTTGTGAAAAAGAAGGATGGCACCCTTAGACTGTGTATAGATTATAGACAACTCAATAAAGTAACCATAAAGAGCAAGTACCCCTTGCCCAGGATTGATGATCTATTCGATCAGTTGGGAGGTGCGTCTATTTTCTCAAAGATTGACTTGAGGTTGGGATAACATCAAGTCTGAATCAAGGGTGAAGACATCCATAAAACTTCTTTCCGGACACGGTATGGTAACTATGAGTTTGTGGTAGTTCCATTTGGGTTAACCAATTCCCCTGCCACTTTCATGTGCTTAATGAACAATGTACTCAGTAAATTTTTAGATAAATTTGTACTAGTTTTTATTGATGACATATTAATATACTCTAAGAATAGATAAGAACATGAAGAGCATATTAGACTTGTGTTGCAAGTGCTAAGAGAGCATCATATCTATGCTAAATTCAACAAATGTGACTTCTTTCAGAAGCAAATACATTACTTGGGACATGTTCTATCCGAGGAAGGGGTAGCAGTAGATCCTAACAAGATCAGGTCTATCATGGAATGGCCTGCCTCGAAGGATGTTTCAGACATCAGATCCTTTATGGGATTAGCAGGATACTATAGGAGATTTATAAAAGGATTCTCCAAGATTGGTTGTCCAATCACTGCCCTCCAGAAGAAGGGGAAAAAATTTATGTGGACACAAAAATGTGAAGAAATATTCCAAACCCTGAAACATCTACTGACCCATGCACCCATGTTGAAAATCACTAACCCAGAAGCTAAATTCCTTGTGTGCACAGATTCTTGTAAGGAAGGGCTCAGAGGAGTCCTTATGCAGAAAGGAAGTGTAATCTTCTATGAATCCTAAAAATTGAGCGAACATAAAGTCAACTATGTGACTCATGATCTAGAACTGGTTGTCGTAGTGCATGCCTTGAAAATGTGGAGGCATTACCTCTTGGTAAGAAAATTTGTACTTATGATAGATCACTGTGGATTGCGATATTTGTTTGACCAACCAAAGCTCAATGCCAGACAAGATAGATGGATGACCCTCCTTAGCGAATTTGATTTTCAAATCAAACACATTAAAGGGAAAGAAAATAGGGTGGATGATGCCCTTAGCAGAAGCATGAAAACAATTCACCTGGCAACGATGAGTACTTGTGAGACAGATGTCAAGAATAGAGTTAGAAATGCATAAGAGATAAATCCCTTCTTTCAAACCATGACCCTGTACCTACAACAAGAACCCTCTGGAGTAAAATATGAAGGCTACCAGATGACTGAAGGAGGTCTACTCACTTACAGAGATAAACTGTATGTTCCAAATTGTGACGACTTGAAGAGGTTCATTATGGATGAAATACATAAAAGACCATATACTGGTCACCCAGGATACCATAAAATGATCACTGCCACCCGAAAACAATTTTATTGGCCTAGATTGAAGAAATACATAGCCAAATATTTGGCCCGATGCATAGAGTGCCAACAGGTTAAAGCAGAACATCGACACCCAGCAGGACTATTGCAACCTTTACCCATCCCAAAATGGAAATGGGAAACCATCTCCATGGATTTTATCACTGGATTGCCAACTTCAACCAAACAGAATGACGCCATTATGGTAGTGGTGGATAAAATGAGCAAGTCTTCTCATTTCATCCCCATCAAATAAACCTGCAAGGCAATAGATATCACCCAGGTATTCATGAAAGAGGTATTCAGACTGCACAGTATGCCAAAAGAGATAGTGTTTGATAGAGACACAAAATTTACTTCCAATTTTTGGAAATCACTAATGGCTAGTTTAGAGACCAAATTGTTGTTTAGCACCACCTATCACCCTCAAACTGATGGACAGATAGAAAGAGTAAATAAAATATTAGAGGATATGTTAAGGATGCATGTAATGCATCAACCCAGGAAATGGGAAGACTACCGGCCATTGGTAGAATTTTCCTACAACAACGGCTACTAAGCATATTTAAAGATGAGTCCCTTTGAGGTCCTCTATGGTAGACCGTGTAATACTCCAGTCAGCTGGAGTAATACTGTAAATAGGATTTCTTTTGGACCTGACATGTTGAAAGAAGTGGAACAACAAGTGACTCAGATAAAACAAAATCTGAAGGTCGCTCAGAACCGACAGAAAAGTTATGCTGATCAAAAGAGAACTCCAAGAGAGTTCAAAATGAGAGATCATGTATATCTAAGAGTTAGGCCCAGGAAGAGTTCCCTAAAAATGGGAGCTTGTGCCAAGTTGGCACCCCAATATTGTGGACCCTTTGAGGTTCTAGATAGAGTGGGACCTGTAGCCTATCGGCTAGCACTTCCTCCCACAGTAAAAGAACATAATGTTTTCCATGTTTCATTATTGAAGAAATATGTACATGATGTTAATCATATAATTGACTAGTCTGTGATCCAGGTGGAACCGAAGGGAGAATTTCTACAAAAACCCCAATGCATATTGGACAGAAAGGAAACCCTGCTCTGGAACCGAACCATTTCATAGGTAAAGGTGCAGTGGAGACATTTTGGCCCAGATGAGGCTACATGGGAAATGGAGGATGCCATGAGACATGCATATCTGATTTTGTTTACTTCTGTACATGCAATTCATGTTAAAATATAAGAACATCGAGGATGATGTTCCTTTAAGGGGGAGGGAATTGGAACACCCTGTTTCCCCCAGTTTGTAAAAATCACTGGACTGGCCAAGAACTATGGCAAACTCAGAAATGTTAATATGTGATGTGAATGGACCTTGTGGAAAAGGTCAATGAATGTGAATAATATTATGAATTTATACTGCAAGACTGTTGAGATGGGATATGCTGAAAAAGAGACCACGATGGCTACAGAAAGGCGGTGGAAGGCACCTAGAAAGGTGGCGTTAACTTCCACCGAAAAACAATACCATATTTGGACTTCACTGGCCCAGAGAACCAAAAGCGGCTTGTTGGCCCAGGATTAAATGTCTCACAGGATGGTAGGTAGATGGCTCCTCAAGAATTAATGAGGGATGGGAGGTGAACCGCCCATCCGTAGAGCCATCAGGCCTGACCAGTGCGAGGGAAATCATGCCACATGCAACCTTGCAAGAGGATAAGGCATGGGGGAGAAGTGATTGGGGGTAGACGTGAGGGGAGAAAGAGAACTCTGGCGATATGCAGAGTGAGTGATAGCAGAGAGGAAGGAGAGTAACCTTCGCTCTTGGTCACTGGAAAACAGAGACACAGTCTCACAGCATCATGGTCTCAGCTCGGGGGTGGCTAGTGGTAAATCCGCTGGGAGTCACTGAGCCTATGATTGGGTGGAAATGAGCACCCCTCTCAGCAGTTACATAACCCCTGGTGTTACTTTCTGATAAGTGTTTTTCCTTTGGCATCTTGAAATATATGTATTCTGACATTTATGATTATAAGTTGTGAAACTGTGAATGATTTCATTATAAGAATGTCTGTATGGTGTCTTGATCAGTACTGGTAGTTGTATGTTTAGATGGAAAGACTACGTATGGCTTATGTTCTCTTAAATCATTTTTTATATGCATACTGATCTAATTCAGACTTCACGTCTGGTTCTCGGGAGAGCAATACCCTTATCTGCCTCAGATAGTACCTTGGGTAAACCTCCCCATAGAGATACCCTTCTCGAAAATCCCATCAAGAACCTGGAAAAAGGATGTGAAGGCACAAGGCCTTAAGAAATCCCTGATAAGTATCGAATCGACGGACGAGATCCCATCAGGAGATCAGTGGTCACTCACGACCGTCAGATTAGAAGAAGAAGCTGGAGTGTTAAGTGCCTTAACCCTGAATAGGTGTTGATCGACAGACGAGATCCCGTCGGGAAATCTGTGGTCACACCTGACCGTTAGATTGGTAGGAGAAAGTAGGGTGTTAAATGCCCTACCACTTTGTCTTTCTGTCTCTTCATGGGTAGAAAAGATATCGGGATCGTAGATCCCTAAGGTCCATGAGAACATATGGACCATTGATTTTTTCACATCTAGGGAGTCATGGGAGAATGTACAAGTTAGGAACTTGTCTGATCCGTCAGATCTCAGCTGGAAAACCTGACAGTTGTTGGATCTGTCAGGAGATACCTAAGGGTTAAAACCCCAGTGAATAGGGGCGAAAGCCCCCAAAAAGATCTGGACCGTTCAATTTAAGGAGGCCACGTGTCGTGAGATTTCCCATTTCGGGAAATCGAGAATCACAAACTCAGGAGTTATGGTGATGAATGATCGAGAATTTCCATGGTGGAAACCCCGAGAAAGATCTAGACCATCTGATTTAAGGAGGCCACGTGTCATGAGATTTCCCATTTCGAGAAATCGGGAATCGCAAACTCGAGAGTTCTGGTGATGAAATATCGGGACATTCCATGGTGGAAACCCTAAGACAGATCTGGACCGTCTGATTTAAGGAGGCCACGTGTCGTGAGATTTCCCATTTCGGGAAATCGGGAATCGTGAACTCGGGAGTTCTAGTGACGATAGATCAGGAATTTCCATGGTGGAAACCCCGAGACAGATCTGGACCATCTAATTTAAGGAGGCTACGTGTCGAGAGATTAACCACATCGGTAAACTGGGGATCGAGGATTCGGGAGTCTCGTGGTCGAGAGTTCAGACTCTCATGATGATAAGTCCCGATGAACAGACGAGATTCTTTCATAGGATCTCAAGATCTATAACGACCGTCAGATGTGAGGAAGAGATGTCAACTTTAAGCTGGGGCGCGAATGCGCCTTAGGGTAAGTGGTGAGAAGATATGGAAGGCCAGAGTCCACCCGCCCAGATCTATGGTTGAGGCTTCATTCCAGATCCCCCTTGTTGTTCTTCCTTTAGCAGTGAGGGGGGGGGGGTCTGGAATCGAACGCGCAACTCTTGAACGGTCAGGATTTATTCGCCTTGATCAACGACATTTAGGCAAATTCTGGACCCCCCTTGCCATTCTGCCTTTAATGGGGGGGGAGTCCAGAATGGTTTGGCGTGTGAAGTGGGACCCACCTCCTGTCACGTCGCCCTCTAGGTCATGTTTCCCCTCTCTCCACCTGTACTCCACTCAACCGCGCGACAGGGCCATTCCTAATGGCCATTTTCTAACCCTGTAGGGATTCATCCCTATTGGCCAGTCATTGGCCCTGTCGGGGTTCGACGGTTGTAGAGTCGAACGATTCGACATTCCTATAGTGCCAACGCATGAAATACAAAGAGGTGCCATGATTATTTGACCTGTGATCATGACCCACGATTACATGGGAGTAGAGAGAGAGAGAGATAGCTTACGCTAGGCCTCTATAGATATTTCGGTGGCTCTGATTCTGCAGAAATCAACGAAAACTTGATTATGGTAGTGGGTGCGTTACAAGAATGTTGGTGGGACTGGTACCTTGATTAAACTCTTCCGACGTCTCCACTCTCGGATATGATCAAAGATATGGTCCGTTGTTATCTGTTCAAAATTAGCGAGCATCTCTGTGCCAACATCGTATCTCATAGGTAACTGGAAATGGTTAAGGAAAGCCATCGCCAGTTCGCTAAAAGAAGAGTATATTGAGTGATCAAGGTTGATATACCATTTCACGACACTCCCAATGAGAGTATGTTGAAACAATCGCAACTGTACGGAGTCATCTTTCAATGAGTTAGATGAGCACCAAAGATGAAAGGTAGTCACATGATCACCTAGATCTTCATTAGGCTTGGCCTCGAACTTTGGAATGTCTGAAGGAAACTTCATCGGCATAGGAGGCCAACGCAGATTGTGACAACTAGGATCATTCAACAACCTTGTCAAATATGGCAAGTGTAAAGTTGCTAGGAATGGTAGTTTGGGTTGCTGCTGATAACCTGGGAAAAAGGGACCTGGGGTTTGATTGGCACCAGGTTGCCAGGAAAGGTTTGGTTGTTGGCTCAGATTCTGGTAGAAACCATGGCCCTGGCTAGCGTACATATTTTTCATCTGTGGAGACATCATCGGTTGATTTCCCAAAAAGGATATAGAGTGTTGGGCATGCATTGTATTTGAAGGAATTTTGGAAGGATTACCCCATGCCAGTCCCATGGGGATAGGCATAGTAGTCTATCCAGGGTTCCATCGATTGTGGAAAGAATTACCCTAGATTGGCATTTCGAAGGAGGGAACGGATCCTTGCCCTGAATTCCAAGGTCCTGCTATGTGTGCCCCCTGTGCAGGAATAGTACCCTGCACAGGAGTAGATTGTCCAAAAGTGGGGTTTCCCCCAATTGGGAAAGCGGCTGATGAGAATGTGTTGTTACCAAATGTTTTGTTCCAAGAAAACGATGTCGAACCTACCAGCATACTATGAGAAGGTGGTCCTTGACTCCCCCCTCCAAATAAACTATTGTGTGTAGGTTGCCCGGTGGATTGCGGATGTGAGTCACCAAGTGAAGGGGACAAAGGAGGGATATGACCTCCTCCGTAAGGAAAAGTGTTAGAAGGGATAGGAGTGCCCCCCAAGTGACCTTGCAGAGGAGCGCTAGAGCTCCCTACCCCCAGACCCAAAGTTTTTAAAGTGGAGTAGGACAGTACAGGACTTATACCTGAGCTAGGCATACTGTATGAGAACGGAGGGCCTGTCGCACTAGGTGTGAAGGGGTTTGTGGCCATCGCCAAAGACGGGTTCAGTCCACAGTGCGAAGTAGTTGTGGCCGAGACCATGGTGGCTTAGACCGACGACGATGGGTTCGAAGATGACTCTCCTGTGGTGACAACCATGGTGGGTGTTGGAGCTGCCTTTGTTTTCTAAGCCCATCACAAAGTTTATTTTTTAAATGCTCGAAATCCAAAGATGGTTTTCATATTTTCCCTCTGAGGTATCAAGATCTCTGAAGCTTTATCACACGAGAAATGATGATTGTTATACTCTCGAAATGATTCCTACCTTTCATTAAAACTTTTCCTCTTTTGTTCTACCTTGGGATCTCGGAGGTTGGATACTATAAGTCATATAGTTCACACGTCCCGAGCCACGAAACAGCGAAATCGTTTTAATTTTTCACCCAAGATAGTAATGAGGGTAAAGATTTCCATAACCCATGATTAAATGTCATCATAGTTTCGTGCCTCGGCATTCGCCAAACCCAAAAATTTATTGTCATAGCCCCGATAGCCGAGAACGCGAGGTACTTTTTCTAGTAACCCGTGTCAAGGTTGAAGGTAAAAGCTAAACCATGGTAAACTTTTCTGTCGGCATTTCACCACTCGGCATTTTCTTGTTCAAAAGTTACACCGTCTAAAACCTGACTCGTGAAATTACGATAAGAATATAAACGTGATTAATTAATCACTTAATCCAAGATTATCTTCCCTTTTAATTAAGTCATGTTATCGCGATCTCGCGGCTCGACATGCTGACTTTTTGGAAACGCATTTTCGAAGCTCCGAGTTGCGATATGTCGAATATAATAATTGTGAAATTAATTGAGCCCCTAATCGTGATTACATTTTTATTAACCAAAGTCGATCATCGTAGTCTCAGATGTTAGAGATTCGAAATGTTAAAGTAAAACCCCCGATATAACGAGTACCGAAATATTGATTAATGTTGGTAAAACCAAATTAATTAAGCTAAATCAGTACATATCCCTCGATTTGATGTCTGCATGATTTACGAGGTAGTCTTGGCCTTTCCATATGCTACTGGCATTTTAAACCGCCAAAATTTATGGCATTAATGAGGAAATAGGGTAAATCGATGAATAAAAGATCGGATTTTTATGGCAAAATTTAATTCTAAATATGATTTGATAGACTCGTTCTGAAAGGTACCGAGTTTTCAAATATATATAAGGGTTGTGTCTCATTATAACAAATGTATTTCATATTATGCAGAGCACATTATCTCTGAGCAGCTGACTTCTGTATGTATACACATTTCTATCGCAGAAGAGCCAAAACGCAATCCCCAGCCATGGCTCCACGGAAAGCATCAAAGGCAAATGTTGAGGTTTCGGGACAAGGCTCAGACAATGTCTTTGATACTTCGCCTAGAAGTATTGATTCAATCCTGAATTGGTCGTTTGTTTCGGATGTTCTACAGGCAGAGTTGGTGGACTATTCCGATGACTCCAGCGACAATGAAAAAGATGATATAACCACCAAATACAAAATAGTCATCCAATCCGGAATACACAGAGTAGCAGCTAGGCCACGGTTGTTTCCATATTATGACATGGTCTGATGGGCATTGGACCATGTGGACATACCGACCAGAACCATCATGAACGAGCAGAATGTCACCATCGAGACTTTTAGGCTAAAACATCTACAAACCATGTATAAGCTGCCCACAACGTCCGACTACACATATGGCACCGAATTCTTGGACGAATTCAAAGAGTAATAATGCATACAGTATGATAAAACCATGTCTAGTTTAATAAAAGATTGGGTTTCTCACGCCGCGAAGTTCAGGGCTGATAACCACGGCATATATTCAATCGCTTCTTTAGAGCCACAATACAAGTACGTTTCCATGATGACATGCACGCTATATGGGAGAGAGGGCACCTCAGATTTTTATCTTTCATGGGTGACTCTGATGTTTCAGGTCACCGAAGGAAGTTCCTTCAACTAGGAAAATATGTTGTACGATAGCTTGACCAGTCGGGTCACACAGTATCGGGAACAAAAAAAGGACAGGAAGGTGTCTTCATTCTTCATGTCTGCATACATTATGGACACAATTTGTTCTATGACACCATTTCCATTAATGAGCTGGAGTTGGACTCTGGCTAAAGACGAACCCATACATGTATATCATGCAAAATTATGGGAAAACAAAGCGGGAAATTTTGTGTATGAAATCTTTAATTGGGTGATGGTGCCCCTGCATGTCACCATTTTTGGTCACCCACCACCCTGGATCTTGGAAAGCATAGTAACGAATCTAAGCAGCATAGAAGACTGGTATGTGGAAGTGGAATTTTCATACCTCCAAGTTTTTGGGGCTTCGGTCCCTCCGCATGCATTTCCATTGTTCATCCCCGACAAGTTGGCTTGTCGTGAGGTCGCTAGGCAAACAGTAATTGGTGGTGTGAGCAAAGAACTTAAAGGGTACTCAAAGAAGGTATCGCCTTCTTTTCCTGTCCATTTGAATTCTTATTCTTTATTAGATTTTGGGCATGATAAAGCTGAGGCGACAGCCCTGAAAGACCTAAATTTGGTCTCCATTGAATACAAGAAGAACGATCTGCAAAGGGTCGTGAGCAATCATTTATTTGGCCAGTTGCGGGCTCAAGAGATTTGAGCATGAGAATTCACCCTCGGATGACATTTTTCGAGGTGCAAGGTCCTATGCCGAGATCCTGGCTCGGATACAAACTTAAGCACCCGAGGAAAGAGCCGATGTTATGAAGTTCCAGGAACATTGACGTAGCTGTCTTCTCACAGTGTTGCGAGGTGAGGGTCTGAGTATGTCAGAGGTAAAACAGAAAGATGTCGAAGGCTCTAAAGATGTGACTCCCGATCAAGGAAAACACCAGGACGAGGAGGAGAAAATGAAGAATCTGGAAGCAGAGATAAAGACTCCAGACCCACCGAAGAAGTAGAGTCCGATCGCTACCCCGGGAAAATCAGCGAAGCAGATCAGAGAACCTATCACATCAGTTACCCCCTTCTAGTCGACGCAGGGAAATATCGATGCAGGATGTATATTCAATGAAGAGTTGAGGCCCATAAGGGTAGAATAACTCCCTCCGAATGAGTTTTTCTTTGATAAGAAGAGAAAGGCAGTAGTAAAAAGGGAATTCTATCAGGAAGGAGAGTCAACTGCCAAGAAATATAAAATTATAACTGATGGAAAGGACAAGAAGAATGAGCAATTTGTTGGTTGTGGAGCCTGATTATCTTCCTGATGCAGAAGTCCTTTGCTTTCAGTCGTGTCTATACCCCATGAAGTATTTAAACCCCAGAAGTATGTACACTCTTCCACGTAGGGGAGTGCAGAGGGGGGGTACCCCCTCTGCGGGGTCCGGGGGGTCTGGGGGCAAGCGGGGGTTCAGGAGCGAAGCCCCCGAAGCAAAAATTGCCTTATAAAAGTATATTGTAATTTCATTG
>CBVK0100043494.1:104-34429 GCA_900067695.1 Picea abies | reverse complement strand
CCGAGATCTACACTCTTTCCCTACACGACGCTCTTCCGATCTCACGTGAACAAGTCCTTTCAAGCAAAGCATGTCAGGCTGAAGGCATACAGAGATGAAGTGTTGAAGGCAATTCATGATTTTACAGATTTTAAAATTTCATATGTACCTAGAGAAATGAATGAATTGGCTGATTCATTAGTTGTGTCTGCTTGTGAATTCATAACCCCCTCTGCCTCATAAATTAACTTACAAAATTCAAGTTAAATATAGGCCCTCTCTCCCTGATAATGTAAAATTTTGGAAGGTTTTTGAAGACGATGCTGAACTCACTAGATTCCTTGCAATTATAGATGAGTTTGCAGATCTGCAGATCGATCAGGAGAATGAACATAACAATGAAATTGAGAAGCCAGAATTCAGAAGAAAAATTGTAGCACATGAAATAGTCCAGCTGTCCACCAACATAATTCCTAAAGGTTTGGTCCCGTTGGAAAGGTTGTTCGATAATAATGATGTCGCTGTCAAATTGGAAAGTGGGGAAAAAGATTCAGAAGTTTTGCAGTATAATGTGGCTAGTGAGAAAGATCCTAAACATGTCAACTTAGCCTCACATTTGACTGGAAAACAAAGGGATGATTATGGTGAATTGCTAAAGGAGTTTGCAGACATCTTCTCTTGGCAGTATGATGACTTGAAGACTTTTGACACAGAGGTGATTTAGCATAAGATTCCCTTGAATAAAGACACCAAACCATTCAGGCAGAAGCTTAGATCCTTTAATCCTTTGTTGCTGCTTACAATGGAAAGGGAAATTAAAAAAATGTTGGATGCCTGCATCATCATTCCCCTCAGGTATTCAAAATGGATTGCGAACCTCGTACCGGTTAGGAAGAAGAATGGGGATATCAAACTCTGCATCGACTTCAGAAATTTGAATAAGTTCTCTAGGAAGGACAGCTACCCTCTGCCTAAAATGGAGCATATTTTGCAGAAGGTGTCAGGATCAAAGGTGATGTCTTTTATTGATGGGTTTTCCGGATACAACCAGATTGTTATCCATCTGGACGATAAAGAAAAGACTTCTTTTACCACTCCATGGGGTACGTTTATGTATGAGAAGATGCCCTTTGGATTGATGAATGCAGGAGAGACATTTCAGAGGGCAATGGACATTTCTTTCGTTGGAGAGAAAGATAAATCTGTCCTGATATATCTCGATGATATCACAATTTTCTCAAGCAGCCATGAACTTCATTTGCAGCACTTAAAAAGGACATTTCTGAAATGTCAAAGGTATGGCATTTCTCTTAATCCAAAAAAATCAAATTTTTCACTTAAGGAAGGGAAATTACTTGGGCATATTGTTTCATCTGATGGGGTAAAAATTGACCCAAAGAGGGTAGAAGCAATTAAAAATCTGTCTCTTCCTAGATCAAAGAAGGACATTCAGTCTTTCCTTGGGACTATAAACTTTGTCAGAAGGTTTATAGTAAATTTTGCTGAACTCACAAAGCATATCACTGCTATGTTGAGAAAATACTCTGAGGTAAAATGGACTGAAGCAGCCAGACATTCATTCAATTCCATCAAGGAAGCCATCACAACAACCCCTGTTTTGATCAGCCCCGATTTCTCCAAGGTATTTTACATTTTTTCATTTGCTTCAAGTGATACAATCACAGCAGTACTCTTGTAGAAAAATGTTGATGATCAGGAGCAGCCGGTTGCCTTCTTCAGTAAGGTCTTAAGGGACACAGAGGTGAAGTATGAATTGTTGGAGAAACAAGCATATGCACTTGTCAAGTCATTGAAAGCTTTCAGAGTTTACATTCTTTAGGCAAAGGCAATAGCTTTCCTTCCCTCCAGTTCAGTTAAAGATGTGCTTGTCCAACCCGACATAGATGGAAAAAGGAGTAAGTGGATAGCAAGGTTGATTGATTTCGATGTTGAAATCAAACCAGCAAAACTTGTGAAGGGTCAGGGCCTTGCCAAACTTCTGGCAGAGGAAAATTGCAGGCTGCTCGAAATAAATTTGGTGAGTATTAATGCAGAAAATGTTCAGTCTTCAGAGGATAAAGAAGGTGAGGAAATGCAGGTCTCATCTCACTTAGCTGATTGGAAATGGTACAGTAACATTATTTATTTTCTGCAAACTTTATCAGTCCCATCAGATTTGACAAAAACACAAGGAAGGGCTTTGAAGATAAAAGTTGTGAATTTCTGCATCAATGGCAACTTATTGTTCTGGAAAAATCCAATAGGTTTATTGTTGAGGTGCATAAACCAAGAAGAAGCATCTAAGGTCATGATTGAATTCCATAATAGTGAATGCGGGGGACATCACTATTGGAAAACCACTGCACATAAAATCTTAAGATCTGGTTACTACTGGCCATCTTTATTTTCATATGTGTATGAGTTTGTGAAGACATGTGACAAGTGTCAAAGATTTGAAGGTAAACAACAACTGAAGTCTCTTCCCCTTAAACCTATAGTTGTCACAGGGCCTTTCCAGCAGTGGGGCCTAGACTTCATAGGTGAAATTCATCCGCCTTCTAGTGGTCAGCACCGGTGGATCCTGGTTGCCATCGATTACTTTACAAAGTGGATTGAGGCTATTCCCACCCGGAACGCCAATCATACTATCATCATAAACTTTCTACAAGAAAACATATTTGCCAGATTTGGCTTCCCTAAGAGAATAATCACTGATAACACTGCTGCATTCAAAGATAAACACTTGGTGAAATTGTGTGAAGAGATGGGAATTCAGCTGGTGCATTCCACAACTTATTATCCACAAGGGAATGGCTTAGCTGAGTCATCCAACAAGAGTTTAGTCAGAATTATAAAGAAGTTGCTTGAACAAAATGCCAGAGGTTGGGATTCCAAATTGAAGTTTTCTTTGTGGGCTGACAGGGTTACATGTAAGAAATCAATTGGTACATCTCCTTTCAATTTGGTATATGGTACTAAAGCCATATTTCCTATTCAACTTGCATTGCCGGTTGCAAATTTATTACAAGAAACTGATTCTGAACCAAGTGATTTGACCTAGAGAATCCATAATTTGGTAGAACTACAACAATATAGAGAGCAGCTCTTGGAAAAAACAGAATTGCATCAAGAAAGAATCAAGGAGTCTTTCAACAAGAAAGTCAAATCAAATGTCTTCAAAACAGGGGATTTAGTCTTAAAATGGGATGCAGCAAGGCAGGAGAAGGGGAAACACGGCAAATTTGAGGCTCTCTGGACAGGTCCTTTTTTCATAACAGCGGTGCAGCAGAACAATACCTTTGTTCTCCAAATTCTTTCAGGCGAGGAAGTAGCAGGTGGCCCTTTCAACGGGTGCTTCCTGAAGATCTATTTCTCATAAGGCTTCCTTTGAAGCCCTATTCTACTTGTACATATTCTTTTTCAGTTCTTTTTTCTTTCTTTCTGTCATTTCAATAACTCCATGTCCAATGGTACTAGCAAAACTATTTTTCAAATTTATGTTTTAAGTTGTAATAAGACTACTAAGTCTAGCTAGGTTATTGGTCACCTCATAGGGAGATGCCCATCCTAGTTGGAGCCAAATGTTATCTCCCAAAATGAACCTGTCCCTATGGTTGCATTTTGTGGTGGATAGTGTGGCTATTGGTAGTTTTCTCAAATTGGTTTTGAGTTTTTCTAGCTGTAAGACTTAGGTTTTGATTTTTGCCTTAGAAATAAGATGACCCATAAAGGTCTTCTCTTTAAAATTTTCATAAAATATTTTCAACAGCTAACGCATGCTTAAAAGATGATGGTTAGCTGGTGAAAGTGGCAACTTTCACCAGCTAAGGAGCATTTCTCACTGGTTGTTAGCTGGTGAAAGCGGGGATTTTCGAACATCCAAAGAGTGTTTCCCACAGGTGTGCGCTGGTGAAAGTGGTGAGTTCCAACAGCTAAGGAGCATTTCTCACGGCGTGGTGCGCTGGTGAAAGCGGTGAGTTTCAACAGTTAAGGATCATTTCCCACAGGCCGTTAGCTAGAGAAAGCAGGAATCACGTGCGTTTATCCACGTTTCAAAAATCAAATGATGATACGATCAACCCACGTCATGCAATCAAGAAGGATGCTCTAGTGAAAGTGGATAATCATGAAAACTCGAGTTGCATGTCCAAATCAGATTACAAATCGGATATGGTTCAGTAACTCACGCTCCACAATCATGGCGTCGGAAATGGAAAATTCGAATCCATTATCGCAGGTACAGGCACTGTACTACCTGGCTGACAACATGAAATCGGTTCATCGCTTCCCCAACATGCATCGTTCACGAATGTTTGTTAAAATTCTAATGTTGAAAGACAGAGCCGAGTGCTTTCACCAGTGCAAGACCTCAGCCCGAATTGCAGTTTACAGTGTCTGGTGTGCAGAATCATTTGGGGTTTTAAGTTGCAGATGGCGAGGAGACGCAGTGGTTCTTTACTCAAAAAAGAGTTGGATGGCCTATCTTTCCTACAGACGCATCCAGAAGTATAGAAACACTTCTCAAACGCAGGTTGCATTGAATTTGTTGAGAGGCTACAAAATGGTTGACACCAGTCAACAGCAGAGGCTTTTGCTAAAACATTTGATGGGAATAAGGCTCGTGTTGGGTCCTTGGATATCATTGTAGATGAAGTTGCCATTGTTGCAGCGACCAACCTACCAAGATCAGGCCAGAGTTGGTTCAAAACTACTGCCACCAAAAACTTAAATTTCAGAGCTTATTTGAAGGAAGAGTTCAGGCATAATGCATGGAAAAAGAGCATGCCAGTTTCCTGTTTAGAAGATGAGTGGTAGGATCTGTTTAAGGGCATCCAACTCTACATAACCTCGGAGGGCAGGTATGATAAACTCATGGCAGGTATGATAAACTCATGATGTATCATTTCAAGCTCCTAGACCATTTCACAGGTAAAACGCTCCTCAATTTACCTTTTTTTCTTACACAAGAGCTTAACTAAGGTCTGTAAAAAGATCAGGGCTCAACCCCTAAGCATGAAGAACACTCAGTGCCACTTTGGCCTTATCAAATTGATCATCATGGAGGAGCTAAGACAGAAGGGAAGGAGCTGGCAGCATTTCCCATTTTGGGAGGGATTTGAAACTTAGACTCAGCCTATAAATGAACAGGGGAAAGGTGGAAAGAAATAGTTGACTCCTCAAAGCAGTTCGGGGAAGAGGAGGACCCTGCCAGGACCTCCAGAAGATATAATCTCTGGTGTGAAATCTCACAGGTCAAAGAAAAGATTGAACTTTGAAACCACTACAGAGCATCCTACAGAGCAGCCTACAGAGAAGAGAACAAACATATTAAACCTGCCCTACACAGACTCAGAACCACAGCAAGAAGATGAGAGCCTTGTCATCAAAAGTCCTAAACATTCAACTGAGTTTGCACAGAATTATGAGACCTTTACTCACACTGAGGAAGGAGAAACATCAAAGAACACTAAGTCGAAGAAAGCACATAAAATCAAGCATCTTAAAGAAGTGATCGCTCAACAGGAAGTCTGTTTATTTCAAAGGTAACCACGCACTATATATGCTCAATTTCAAAAGCAACCTAGAGTTGTAGTAAAGGAAACTATATTAATCACACTTGCCTTGAATGAAATGAAGTTCTAACTTGAATTACAGAAAAGCAATCTACCTATTGCAGAGATCAAAGTTTATAGAAATGATTAATTGAAGAATCCTAGATTACATTAAAATAACAACAAGATATTGCAACAGAAAAGACCAACTATTCTGTAACCAGAGAACAGGACCCTATTCCCAAAGAAGGAATCTTCAACACCTGTTTCTGATCATCACACTTCATGAACTTATTGCTTAACTGAAATAATGCACACTGAAGGCTATCTATCTCCTAACAGAGAAGAGGACCTAATTCCTTCCCAAAGCAAGAACCTTCAGCACCAGTCTCTGATTAGCACACTCATGAAAATAATTGAAGGCTAACTATTTCTAACAGAGAATAGGACCCTAATTCCTTCCCAAAGTAGGAACCTTCAGCACCAATCTCTGATTAGAACACTCGTGAAAATAATTGAAGGCTAACTATTTCTAATAGAGAATAGGACCCTAATTCCTTCCCAAAGCAAGAACCTTCAGCACCAGTCTCTGATCAGCACACTCATGAAAATAATTGAAGGCTAACTATTTCTAACAGAGAACAGGACCCTAATTCCTTCCCAAAGAAGGAACCTTCAGCACCAGTCTCTGATTAGAAATCTTTCATAAATTCATCACACATGATTGCTAACTAAAATGATTAACAGTTACCCAAGAATGAACCACATGAAAACAATGTAACGTTCAGTAAAGCAAAGTTCTTAACAAGACAAAGTTCAATAGTGTTTCAGCAAAGAAGAATTCATTAAAGTAGTGTTTCAGCAAGACATAAATTAATCAAGGCATAAACAGAGATCACACTAACACACTATAAAACTAACGGGTGAATCTTGTGAAGAAGGTGGGCCCTCCCTTTTCACAAGATTCCCCTGAAACGAAAGGGCTAGAGAGAAATGCTCAGAACAGTCTTTTATTCATCTATCAATTTATCATATTACAATCTGAAATGAAGTACGTCCTTCTCTGTAAACCCTTCTTAGTACAAAAACTGGAGATCCTCTCGAATGTTGATTTCCTCTTATTTAAAGAGGAGAATCCCTTCGATACAATTGATCAAAAAATTACAGGTGTATATCTGAGTCCTATTCTTAGTCATATCTACTTTCTAAATCGTAATAGGATATCCTAGTCTCCCGCAACAGAATGCTATTACGAGTGCTGAGTGAGGTGTTGATGTTATGGCTGGAGTAACATCTCTTTCTTCTTACTGTTGTTGTATGCTATTTCGGCATCGCAAATCATGGGCTGTTTCAGCCACGGGATTTGCATTCTGACTGTTTCAGCACTTCTCAGGCAGTAACGATGGTTGATGCTTGGCTCACGGTGCAGTTGTTGTAGTCAATCTGTGTGAGTTGTTGTTGACTGTGGACTGTGTAACGGCTTCCTCTGTGTTTCAGCATCATTGACCATGGACTGTGTAACATCTTCCTCTATGTTTCAACATCGTTGATCATGGACTGTGTAGCATCTTCTGTGTTTCAGCATCGTCGACCATGGACTGTGTAACAACTTCCTCTGTGTTTCAGCAACGTTGACCATGGACTGTGTAACATCTTCTGTGTTTCAGCATCGTCGACCATGGACTGTGTAACAGCGTCTGTGAGTTGTTGTTTCAACAACAGGCCTCAAATGCTAATCTGCAGTTTGAACTATTTCATCACTTATACATTTCTAATCAATGGTTAAGTACGAGAGTGATGTAAAATTATATGCAAAACAGATTAAACATATATTAAAGAGAAGAGACGTTGTATACCTTTGGAAAGATAGGATAAAGTGATAATATGAGTTTAATTGTGGGTGAAACAAGAGTGTAATAGTGGCAAAACGTATGGGCAAAAAGGTACATTGTGTGGTCCTAACAAGCACCTTAAAAGAAAAATCAGAAGATTGAAGCAAAAGCAGAAGCAAAAGTCCCACCTAGATTTGAAAGTGCTTTCTCAAGTTGTTGTAAACATGCAAGGGGATAAATCAAAGACACATTGAGTTTTGATGGAATCACAGTTTTGGAGGTGAAAACTCATTTTTGGCTAAGTCAGCTCTTTCACCAGTGCACAGCAAAATTTTACGACCCGTTAGCTGGTGAAAGGCAGTGCTTTCACCAGCTAACCAGCAAAATATAAAGCGAGTTAGCTGGTGAAAGAAGGAAAAACATTTTTGGAAGCTAGGGATGGAGCAGGTCATTCTTCACGGGTTATAAAGGAGTTCCATAGTATTAAGAGGATATCAACTCGCTTGCAAATGACTCTGCATCATAGATTCGAGGGAATTTTAAGAACCACATGCTAAACAACTCTCCTAAAGTATCTGCTATGAACGTTGAAGAAATCCAACTGTCAAGACAGGTGCCTTTGCCATGCTTCATAACATCACATATTTCAGGAGCTAAAGAATACAAATGTCAATTTTTGAAGATTGAAGACAATTCGAATGCTAGTTTAGATATTAAGCTTTTATTATCAAGTTGTTTAGTTATATTTGAATTTGCTATTTTTAGATACAGATCCATGTTTTTAGGATCTATAAAACTGATTGTAAGAGGCTATAAATGCCTATTTTTTCTAAGAGACAAGGGTTCAAACTAGGAGATATTTTATGCTACTGTATAGACTCTTTTTGTAGAAATAAAGTTCAGTTTCCTTTCGTTTTCAATATCAGAATTGTCCATCTTTCCTTTTCTGTACTTTGTTTCAGTTTATTTTAATTCATGAAGACTGTTATCTCTTTATTGAGCTCATAGACTTGAAATTAAAGGATTCCTCTCTATCTTGCATTAAGCCCTACATTCAGTTGTATTTGGCAATCAAGAATAGTGTTCTTCATCCCCCCTTTCAAATTACTTGATCTGATTATAGTTTCTTCAAAGCACTGTTTCTTTAGATGTGTGATGAGCTGTTTATTTCATTAATCATTGAAGACCCCATTGTTCCAAGCACATATACACATTATTTCTAAGTTACCAAGCATCCTTAGCCTACAACCCTAAGGAGTTTCTTGGAGTGATAACAATATGGTTTTCCCCAAACAGACACTCGTATCTTGACTTATGAACTTTTGAAC
Source organism: Picea abies (assembly GCA_900067695.1). Classification (NCBI taxonomy): domain Eukaryota; kingdom Viridiplantae; phylum Streptophyta; class Pinopsida; order Pinales; family Pinaceae; genus Picea; species Picea abies. Next base: position 25,738 of record CBVK0100043494.1, on the reverse strand, counting down.
ATCGTTGCTTAGTAGTCATCCAGCAAATTTGTGGATCAATCCTAGCCCTTCATCAAAATTCACCCTTTTAAAACAAATTTCAATCCCACATGCAATGTGGTTGATAGTTTTTAAGTGTTTATAATGAAAAATTTACCATAGTCCTCATGTGGAGCAAAGGAGACCATAGAGACATTGGTGTAGCTCTCGTGCCTTAGGAAAATTTCATGAATTAATAAAATTTTGTTGACCCATTCAATGTCTACTCATAGCTCAGTCATAACGGTCAGCGCCCACGTCATTCACCATGTGTCACCCATGGGTAGGTCCACATCACTGCCACATGTCATTAATGGACTGGTCCACCTCACTGCCACATGTCATTTGAGGATATGTCCATGTCACCACCACATGTCCTAGGTCCATGAAAAGGGGGAATAAACTTAGGATAGGAAATAATATTAAAAAAATTAAAAGTAGGGTTTGTGAAGTTACAAGATAGGAAATAATATTAAAAAAATTAAAAGTAGGGTTTGTGCATCTGCATTTCAAGAAATTGACTAAGTGTGAAAAAGGTGAAAAGTGAAAAGTGCATTGTGGAGGATGTAGAAGTAAGAGGTGTAATTTGTAGGTAGCGGGATTGAAAATGGAATGAATTATGGAAATATTGACTAAGTGTGAAAAAGGTGAAAAGTGAAAAGTGCATTGTGGAAGAAATTGACTAAGTGTGAAAAAGGTGAAAAGTGAAAAGTGCATTGTGGAGGATGTAGATGTAAGAGGTGTAATTTGTAGGTAACGAGATTGAAAATGGAATGAATTATGGAAATATTGACTAAGTGTGAAAAAGGTGAAAAGTGAAAAGTGCATTGTGGAGGATGTTGAAGTAAGAGGTATAATTTCTAGGTAGAAGGATTGGAAAATGGAAATGAATTATGGAAATATTGACTAAGTGTGAAAATGTGAAAAGTGAAAAGTGCATTGTGGAGGATTGAGAGGTGTAATTTGTAGGTAGCGAGATTGGAAAATGGAAATGAATTTTGGAAATGAAAATGGAAATGAAAATGGAAATGAATTATGGAAACCAACGTAGAAGTTGTGAAAATACAGAAAATGGAAAATGAAAATAGGAAAAATAAAATGGAAAATGGAAATGGAAATGGAAATGTAAAATGGTAAATGGAAAATGAAAATAAATAAGTGGACATGGAAAACGGAAATGAATTATGTAAATGAATGTGGAAATGAATTATGAAAATGACTAAGTGGTGGGTATTATGAAAATTAACAAAGTGGATAATGAAAATGAAAATAATCTAAGTATAGAAATGGTTAAATGTAGGAGGGAGAGTAGAGTGGAAGGAATGGAAAATGGCTAAGTATAAAGTGTGGAGAGTGGAGAATGAAGAAAATGGAAAAATGACAAAATATGGGACAAGGTCATTATGCGGGTCACATAAGTGACATGGTCATTTTGTAGAACGCGGGACTACAGACCTGTGGACCTAGAGATGTATGGAGAAAGGGTGAGTTCTAGAGATGTACAGAGAAAGGGTGAGTAGGTTCGCACCAAAATGAGAAATACGATTAAGGGAAATGGGGTGAGTGATACCACAAAGAATATGAGACTAAATATGGCATGAAGAACCAAGAAAATGAGACTAAGTGTAGTTCCAAGAATCTATTCAAGGTTCCAAGAAAATGAGTGTGTTGCACATAGAAAAAGTGCACTTTGGGCGATCAAACAAAAATATGGATATCTTGAGCATACAAAATCATATTTTTAATCCGTAAAATGCATGACGAAGCTAAGATGGAGGGATTATCGATGAACTGATAATCATTCAAAATTTGTTTCTTCTAATATGAATATTTTTTATTTTTCCAAAAGAGGTAAACCTAGGTGATCAATTGTTTTGATCAATAGTACCGCACCTTCGAGAATGCCAACAAAAGATTAGGAAAAGTTGGATAGGAAGTCAAAGAGAAGAATCTAGTTGTGTCTCTCAGATTCAGTATTACTGAATGTTTCAGGGGAAGATACAACCAAGGCATTATGAAATAATTTAGAGGATTTGTATTAGTCTAGGTCCCCGTTAAACAAAGTGTTCCCTTGGAAGAACTTGTACAACTTGAGGATGAAAGATGGAGACTTGGTGACAGATCATGTGAACACCTTCAATGTTGTGGTAAGTTAGTTATTGTCTATTGATATTAAGATTTATAATATGATAAGTGTATCATTTTATTGTGCTCTTTACCAGACTTGTGGGATAATATAGTTTTATCCATAGGCAATAATGCAACTACTTTAAGCTTCGATGATGTGGTTTCGTCCTTGTTGTCAGAGGATATGAGGCAAAAAAACTTGGAAATCTAGAGCACATGTGCCTTATTTGTAAGAGGATGCTCCCAGGAAAGAAATAAAAATAAGTCCTCAAGTGGGAGATCTAAATCTAGATGAAGATCTAAATCTCCAGAAAAATTCGTAAAGGTATGCTAGAGATGTGGAAAAGAAGGGCATTACAAGAAACAATGTAGATCCAAAAGTGTTGAGAGAATGGGCTTTGAGTACTACATGGTAAAGGTATGTTGAATTTCTCTCTAGATTTTGATTTCTATGAACATTTATTTTATGGGAAGTATAATTGGGTAAGATTCTCTTCTGGTGCTACAAAGGCAAGGGGAATTTTACAGTTAGTCCAAAATGATGTGCTTGGACCTGTGATGATTCCATCAATAGGTAAATCTATGTACTATGTCTCATTTATATATGAATTCTCGAGGAATACATGGATTTATTTTGTTAGGAAGAAATATGAATACTTTTACAAATTTAAAGAGTTTAAGGATCTTGTGGAAAATCAAGCAGAGAAGAAAATTAAGGTGTTGAGGACATATAATGGTGGAGAATTCTCTAGGAATAAATTTGAGAAATTCTATAAGAAATGTGGTATAGAAAGGTAGAAGAATACTCCATACACACCTCAACAAAATAGAGTTTCATAAAGGATGAATATGATGCAATGGAAAGAGCAACGAGCATGCTTAGTGGTGCCAAGTTGGAACATGAATTTTGAGCAAAGGCAATGGACACTGCATGTTACCTGGTAAATTGATCATCTTGATTAGTGTTGGATGACATGACTCCACATGATATATGGACTGGTAAGAAACCATCTCTTACATATCTCAAGGTTTTTGGTTGTGATTCTTATGTACATGTTTAAAAGGAAAACAAGAATACGCTAGATAAAAAGGATCAAAAGTGTATCTTTATTGTCTATAAAGATGGTCTGAAACGTTTTAAGCTTTGGAACCTAGAAACTAAGAAGGTAGTTGTAACATCCCAAGTTTTAATCCCCATAAATTATAATGTAATTGTGCAACTATGATTTAGGTTGGTGAGTCGGTATGTGTCAGGTCAAAGAGTTTGTATTGATCAATATGACTAAGGGCTGAGCTATGTAAATTGTACATTGAAATGATTAATGAAAAAATAATAATCGTTGGCTATGATATAAGAGGGACAATAATGATGTGGCCCTATGATTCCACAAGGGAGGGGGCTAAAGAGGGGTCCAAGGGGAAAACCCATGTCATTTTCCTAAGTTAATGTATCCTTACCATCTAATCCTCCTTTGACTTATTAGACACTCAATCATTGAATTCTTGTAAGGGGTTGGTGTGTGAGATCACCTCATAGAGTTATTGAGAGCATGGGGGAAAGATTGAAAGTTAAGAAATCCATTTTGGGAAAGTGGGAGAATCAAGCATGGGAGAGAAAAAGAAGGAAATTTGAGAAAGAATGGGGAGAGTTTTGGGGCATGTTGATTTTGGGCAGCAAGAGAGGAGCCGAGTGCTGGAAAGAAAACCAATCATGCTAGCCATGGAAAGATAGCTTGCTATGTTGTGTTTGACGTTGAAATAAGGTTGTATTCTTGTGACATGGATTGTATGCTTGTAGGTGTGATTCCTATGGAGGAAAGTTCTCAAAGATCCTTGAGAAGGTTGTGTGAACACTCATGGAATAACTGAGAATTCTTCTAGTCCCTAGTTGTGATATTTCCTGGCCAACCGAGTGCATTGAATCCTGGGGGGGAGGGGGAGTGGGAAGGACTAAGAGAACTTGTGCAGTGAAGGGGGATCCCATTCCTTGTGTTGTGTAGGTTGAAAGGAAAGAAAGAGAGACGATGGATTGGAATGTTTTGTGGAGTAGAACCTAGGTTTTGGGTTGTTGAATGTGGAGAGTGGGATGCCAAGAGGGCTAGACCTCCTTATAGACTCATAGCTTCAGCTTAGGGATGGCTTGTTGTTGAGAGAAAATGAACAACAAGTCTATGGATGGGAGGAAAGTCCTTCATACATAGCCAATTGGTTACTTTATAAACATATAAGTTTTTTGTTATGCTTTATGATGATAATTTTGTTGTGTAAATGGTTTTATATGAATGTTGTGTGTTTGTTGTTTTGCTTGAATAGTTGCATTCACGTTTTTATATATATGTTATTTGCATGAGGACTTTAGTATACGCCCTACTGTCAATTTTGTTGTGTCAAAGAAAAAATAGTTTAATGGTTTTAGTGGGTTGGGTACATTACAGATTGGTATCAAAGCTATGCCAGGATGTTTTTGTGGTAGTGGGAATCATCTTGGAGGCTAGGCACATTACAATGTGGTATTCGAGTTATTTACAGTGATGTGAACCAATATAAGGTTCTAGGTACATTATAGTAGTGTATAGTCGAGATATGATATTTAGAGAAAGCAAAGACTTCTCAAACAGGAATTCCTACCAAGGGAGAAAAAAGTAGAGAAAATAGAGTTTGAATTGAAGGATAATGAATGAGGATCTATAGAAGAACATGAATAAGAATACGAAGAGCCTCATACTCCAGTATTGAGGAGATCGGTTTGGGAAAGAAGGAAATCATAAAGGTATACTCCACCTAAGTTTTGTTCAAATTTTTCTTTGTTTATTGTTGATGATGATCTTAGAAATGTTAGGGAGGCAGTGGATTTAGAGGATGGAAAACTTTGGAAAAAGACCATGGTTGAAGAAATGACATCCTTGGACAAGAGTACGATTTTGGATCTAGTGGAGTTGTTGACTGGAAGAAATATCATTGGTAGAAAATGGGTGTTTAAGAATAAGTTGAATGAAAAAGGAAAAGTGGAGAAATATAAATCTCGATTAGTAGCAAAAGGTTATTCCCAAGTAGAGGGAATTGACTTTGGTGAAATTGTTTCTCCTATTTCCAAGTTAACTTCTATTAGATTTATTTTTATCTATTGATGTTGCTTTTGATTTTGAAGTAGAATAGATGGATGTGAAGACAATATTCCTACATGGGGATGTATAAGAAGAAATATACATGAAACAACCAGAATGATTTGTAGTGAAGGGAAAGAAAGAGCTGGTATGCAGGATGAAAAAGTCCTTATATGGGTTAAAGCAATCACCAAGGACATTGTTTCAAAAATTTGATACATATATATTGGGACATGGCTTCACAAAGATAAAATTCAATCACTGTGTGTATTTCAAATTAGTAGGTGATCGTCTTGTTTATTTGTTCTTGTATGTGGATGATATGTTGCTAATAGGAAACAAGAAGGAAACTATCCAGGATGTGGAAACTCAATTGTCCTCTAAATTTGACATGAAATATCTTGGTGCTACAAATTTTATTTTGGGCATGGAAATTAAAAGAAATCGATAAAATAGGAAACTTTAGTTGAACCAAAGAAAATATGTTGATTCAATATTGCAGAGGTTCACTATGCAGGAATGTAAACCTGTCAAGGTCCCTATTCCTGTAGGTGTAAATTTATCCACATATCAATGTCTGAAGACACATGAAGAGGAAGATGACATATCACTTTTTACATATTCTAGTGTGGTTGGTAGTTTGATGCATGCAATGATCTGTACTAGACCAAACATTGCACGTGTAGTGGGAATTTGGAGCAGGTATATGTCAAAACTAGTGAAGGAGAATTGGGCAACATTGAAGAGGGTTTTCAGGTATTTGTGTGGAACTACTACTTATGTATTGTGCTACCAAGGAAGATCATGATTGGAAATATTGTTGGACATACATGGATTTGTTGATGCAAAATGGGCTGGATATCTAGATTGCAAAAGATCTATAAGTGGGTATGTGTTTAAACTATTTGGAGGAGCAATCACTTGGATGAGTAAAACATAGTATGTAGTGGCACTCTTAACTATGTAATATAAATACATGACATCCACTCATGAAAGAAAGGAAGTAGTATTCTTATAGAGATTGTGTTTAGGTATTTGGTTGGTACATCAAGTTGTAAGGATAGATCGTGATAGTAAGAGTGCAATCTTCTTGGCGAGGAACCCAACTTGTCATTCTAAGACAAAGGATATCAATGTTCAATATCATTTTGTCATAGACATGGTTGAAGTGAAGAAGGTGTTGTTGGTGAAGGTGGACACTTTGGATAATGTTATAGATTTATTAACAAATTCTGTTATCACTGAGAAGTTCTCTTGGTGTAGAGAACCAATGGAAATTTCTACCCTGCATTGTTGATCATGAAACCCTGTGACCCCTATATGTAAAGAAAAAAACAAGTGGGAGAATGTTGGGTATGTGTTATATTCTTTGCATGATTGGGCCACCCCTATTAAGGGTTCGAAGGTAGAGCCCATGGAAAACAATTGAGGGGTTATTCACCTTTGGTGGCAGTTGTTTTTTGCCTTTGGAGGTTTTGTGGCACATGGTATTTCAGCCCATGGTTTTTCTAATTCTAGTTAAGGAATTAAGGTTGTAATCTAATCCGAGTCAATGGATTGGGGTTTTTTTTGGATGTCTTGGGATCCTATATATAGTTATTTTATCATTTATTTTCCAAAGTTTTATTCCCCTCCCCCCTCATTCGACGTGTTGGGATGGATATGGGATGATCTTAATATTATTTTTCAAATGCATAGTCAACTGCCTTGTCAGATAGAGATCAACTACGAACACAAAGCATCAATTGAATCACAGATCATGACATGAAACATCAACTACACCACCCATCCTACCATTTTTCATATGAAACTCTGTAACTTATATTTTAGAGTTATTTCAGGGTTTTGTGATGGCTAGTCGGTTTCAACTTCTAGGCCATATCCAACGAAAAATGTAAACGGTTTAATTGTAAAATTAAATATTTTTATTTATATAGAAAGAGAGGTGTATTATGTTGTAGAATAAATTTCAAAACTTCCAAATTTTAGGTATATAAAACAAATTTTAACTTAGTAAAGGATACATGTAAAATGGTTTCAAATTTTATGAAATCATTTTATATTTACAAATATATGAGACGAAATTAATTTGAGACCAGACTTGAGCAATATTGAGATAGATAAAATTATATGCTTAGTCATTTTCAAGGTTGTGCAGAAGGATCATCTCTTGTGTTGAGAACTCTACACTCCTTGCTTCCTGCACATCCTAACCTCCACACAACTCATTTCTCCACATTTTATTATATTTTTACGAAGTTTTACTCCACATTGAACACTTAATTTTACGTATTTACTAAGTTGTATGCTAAATGACCTCACTCTTCTTTATACTATTGTCCTATACTTAGTCATTTTCGTTACTCTTCATACCCCATACTCAGTGATTTTCCTTGCTCTCCTTACTCTCGATACTTATCATTATCCTTTTGGCATAAACAACAATGCTATTCTTCTTTGTTATATGAGTTATCTTTTGACAAAGACCATCCATTAATGTGCATTTAGTTATATTAAGTTTTACTATTCATTATATATTTTCAAACTAACTCGACATGGACTACATTGCCATGCAACTCTTGTTATTCTATTAACAAGGTACATATCAATATGAAGATTCCTCTTACTAAACATTATTTTAATTAATTACACTTGGCTATAATTGTTGACATACATTTTTGTTCTTTGTTTTCTACGACAAGGAATATGAAGGAATATGTATTCCATATTGAATACAATTATATTAATAATTTATATTTCATTTTTAAATCAATTCCATGTTATATCACCTCTAACTAATCAACAAGAAGGAAAGGGTTGGCCTTTAATGATGTAGTTAAATATTGGGTGTGACCCTCTTTGCATTGAGATCCTTTAGAAAGAAATAAAATCTCTAGTATCCCAATGCTATTTTAAGGTGTATGGTTGAATTCAAATAGTGAAATAATTTCACATATTTAAATTGAAATACTTAGGTGAGCAACTAAGGATCATAAAGGCTAAATTTTCATTCAAATGATTTTCAAAGTGCTAGTGCACTGTCTCCACCGTTAGCCAAGGTTGTTTTTCTACCACAAGTTGAAGAGGGAGAATAAGTGATTCCCTTTGATCCCCATTACTATCAAAATAATATAATTGAACAACAAATAAGAGCTATTTGTCACCCCATGTTGGATGGAACGTTCTAAACTACCAACAATCCCAACATTCACCTTTCATATATCTTCGTCATGTTTTCTAGTATGATTTTGAAATTATCAACACCCAATCAAATGTTAATGAACCACCTCCATTGCAAGTAGTTATGAACACCAAATCCCCACCTAAATATAAAAGTGAAGAAGGTATTCACAAACATCAAGTGGTGCAATGCGCCCATTCTAACATGACTTTTCAATTAGGATCAACCATTATATAATGGAGAAAGAAGTTGAAGACCACGGAGAACCTATTATCAAGTTGGAAAGTTAACGACAATGGAGATGGATGGGTGAAGATCAAAGATAGAAGTGGATGGGAAGATGGAATCCAAAAAATTGGAAAGTGTGGACCAGCATATTGGAAACCGAAATTCCACAATATTCATGAATATTGAAGCAGACAAATATGTGGGAAACCCAAGTCAACCATCTTATAAAATTGCAAAATGTGCTAACGAAGATTGAACCAAACTTGAGCATATTATTATAAAAGTGGGGAACATGAAAGAGCATATGAAAAACCCATATTCAACCATTTCATAATAGTGGGGAATGTGATATTGATTACCATTAATTCATTTAGCTGTCAATGTTTACTGCACAAAATGAATCACTTACATCCAGTGCTTTGATGGAGGGAGAGTAGCTTGATTTACACATATTTATCACCACACCCCTGTTGTTGTCATAATTGGAGAACCAACATGCACACAAAACTCTTTATTATTAATTGATCAAGCACATATTTATACAATAATTTTTCCTCAATAGCATAACAAACTTATGAAAAAATCTCTCAACCACACACACATAAATAGAATCTGATAGTTGGAGAAGATCTTCCACAATCAATCAGATCCAACAAACCCAAACCAATCTCTATTATCTCTAATATAAGCATTAATTCTAACAGTCATATCGCATTTTGGTTGGGAAATACCCATGATCTCATCCATGGATTACCGCTTTCTGACTTAAGGAGAGGTGGTATGACGATGGTTGGTGGGGTCTCCTGGTTTTTTAGCGGTAATGGATTTTTTGAAACTGGAAGTATGGAAGCGACCCTGTAATGGAAGAAGATGGGTCCAGGTTACTATAACACTTACTTGGTCCTTACTTTAGAATGTGGGTGTACTGTTTCGGGGTTCTGGATTCTACAGTTGTTCTACCAAGCCTACTTTCTTTATCATTTAGCAGGCTAGTTCTGTCATGGGTTTTGGTTTTTTAGAGATGTTCTATAAAACCTCTCCTTCATAACTATAACCTTGTCATTAACATTCTGACGTCCTTCTTCTGCATTGTGAGTTAATCTCTTTTATTTCCTTCGGGTTAGTGACTCTCTAGGCTCTGGGTCCATACTATTATTTATTACTTTTCTAGGAAACTGGACTATTTGTTAGTCTTTCTATTGGTTAGAACTGAGTCGATTCCAGGTGGAATTTTATGGAAGCTTCCCTCCATAACAAGGTGGAAATAAATGTCAGGGCACTTATGAGCATCGATGACGAGTACATTTGGGAACAAGAGGACATTTATGTCAAGGCAGGGGACTTGGGGAATGAGCCTTTGGTTTCACCACCTAAAACTTATACGTCGTCTTTTACTACAGACCTTCCTGTCAAGATTTTGAATATTCCACTTTCTGGTTCCCTGGTTGAACCATCTACAACCTACCTTTCTATCCATCAAAATTCTAGTTCACAGTTCTTTAGACGTTCCCCGGTTGGCACCAAAGGGTTTCTTCCTCGGGAGGGACAAAGAAAATCCCAGAAATTGGAGCATCCTGCTACAACTAGGTGAAAGGTGTGGGAAGCTAACAGAAAGCATAGAAGAATGGTTTTAGGCTCTGATGTGGGCTTAGAAGAAATGTGTAGGATGGCCCTATGAGGATTGGTGGGTAGAATTTCTTTCAATTACCTCATAAAGGAACCAGTTGAGGTTTGGGTTAAAAATCATTGGTGACCGATTCTGGGTTATGAACCAGAGATGTTATTTATTACAAAGGGTTGGCTCAGGTTTATTTGCAGGTCTCTAGAGGACGCAACTGTTTTATTGAACTCCCTTTGGGTATTTGGTGGAAGCATATTAATGCTCAAATGTTGGCAGGTTTCCTTTAACCCGCCAACTGATCATTTCAAACTCTGTCATCTTGGGTACTTCTTCCAAACCTCCCTTTATATCTATGGAATGAAGGAACCTTGTGGGCTATAGGTGATAATATCGATAAATTCATTTCTTTGGAGTCTAAGTGCCTTACTGACCCTGAGCAAAAATTGGGAATAATTCTTGTGGAGATGGATATCCACTGTGGATTACCGGATTCCATTGATATAGAGTGGAGGGGCCGCATACTAGTTCAGTGCCTTGACTATCTAGGGATACCTTTTCGGTGCAATTCTTGCAGACAAACGGGTCACTTCCGTCGTGATTGTACTGGTAAGGAAGTTGAGGAAGTTTCAGAAAATAATGAACTACAAAGAGACCCTCCCAGGTATATGGATGAAGTAGAGTCTTTTGGATGCACAGATCATCATACTAGAGTATCCACTTCACATTTGTGGGAGGGTCTTTCGACACTAATTGGTAAGCTACAAAGCTTTTTTCCATCTTTATTTTCTTCTCTGGTGCATTGGGAGAAAGAGGCCTTAAATACATCAAATTGGTTAACTTCCTCTACTTCTTCTCTACGACCCCCCGATAAGGAGATGACCACTTATGATCCTTTACCACCAAGATCTCTAAATTTATGCAGTGTTGACATTCCTCTGTGTAATCCTTCTGTAAGTGTCCTTCCTTAGGTCTTGACTTCGGGGACCTCAATATCCTCGACCTTTTTTCATAATACTTCTCGACCCCTCTCTCCGAAGAGACCTATACCGAATCCTTCACCAACAACGGACCCACAAGATTCTCCCCTGATTGAACTGAGCTTCAAGGAGGCTGAGGATGATGACTCCACCATCAATGTTTTTCTCGATTCCTTGATTCCTTATATCAATGAATCTACTGATACCCTGTTGCTGCCTACATTCTTAGGGAAGACCATCCTTGATCCCTCCCCGGGAACGAGAACCTCAAATCACCCCAAGACTCCAGGTAGGGAGGGTAAGAATTATTCCTGGTCTCGATGCATTGGAGTCGAACTGTCACCCATAAAGACGAGAAGTATACGTGAAAAGATGGCGGACCTCACAAATCAACCAGTTGACCCTCTCCCTTTCTCCATTGATAGTGGGGTTCTTAGAGAAATGAAAAACCTGGTGTAGACTAAGTAATTTTATTGCTTTCTATGAATATTCGAGGTATTGGAGGTGCCCTCAAAACAACCTTGGTATGTAGGCTCCTAGACTGGACTCACCCTGACATTGTCTTTCTACAAGAGACTCTAGCTCATGAACAAAAGGCTAGAGATTTTATGCACCATCTTCGTCCTCCTTGTGTTTAGAGTGCTATAAATGTTGTCGGTAATTCGGGAGGTTTACTAGTGACTTAGGATCTGAATTTGTATGATTTAGTTCCCTATCTTACAATTAGAGGTATTCTATTAACAAGCAGGTGTGTTATCAATCAATGAGAGATCTCTCTACTAAATGTGTATGGCATGTGTGTAGATCAGAAGCGTTTTTGGAGCTCGTTGACCGAAAGCGGCATCTTATCTATCAAAAACCTGATTCTTGTTGGCGACCTGAATACCATTATCACCTCGGATGAGAGCTGGGGTGGCTCATTCATTCCTGGATTGTCAGAGGATTACTATAGAAATTTATTCTTGTCAAAGAAGTTGATCGATGTAAAGCCGATTAAAGTGGTTCCTACGTGGCGAAATGGCCACTCGGGTCATGAAGCCATAACAAGATGTCTTGACAGGTGCTTGGTTTCTGAAGGATTCTTGGAGGCTGTGGTATTATCCCTCTCTTGGGTGTAATACCCTTTCGTTTTAGATCATGCTCCCATCCTTTTACAACTGGAAATTCCCCCTACTTTTAAGGCTTACCCTTTCAAACAAAATGCAAATTGGCTTCAGGATGATGTTTATATGGCTTTGGTTCACAAAGTTTGGAAAGACCCTCATTTTCTCTCTGAAGGCGATAAACAGTGCAGACTGGTCTAGAAGTTAAAGGAACTTAAGATACAAACAAAACTCTGGGTTAAGGAAGTTAAAGAGAGAGACAAGGCTATCCTGGAGAAGTTGGAATCCAAACTTAAAGATAATTTGGTGAATTCCTTTAGGGATTCTACAAATCGAGGAAACAAACAAATCATTAGGGAGCTAGAGATTAAAAGGAATAAAATCCTATGCGAAGAGGAGGAGTCTTGGAGACTTCCCAGCATGGCGACCTGGATCAAATGTGGGGATAATAATACTAGTTTTTTCCATAAGATTGCCAGCCATAACAGGAACCAGAAACATGTCTGGGAAATCTCATATAGAAATGGTAATATCATTAATGACCAGGGAACGATAAGGGAAGAAACGATGGACTACTTTAGACACTTTTTTTAGGCCCAGACCACCAGTAATAAAAATGAACAAGTCATGTTAGCAAGTCTATTCCACAAGATGGAGAGTGGGGAGGATGTTGGATCCCTCTACAGCCCTGTCACTTTGGAGGAATTGAAGGATGCACTTCTACATTTCAAAAAAGAAAAGAGCCCGAGCCCAGATGGATGGACAACATAGTTCTTTACTTACTTTTTTGATATGGTAGGGGAAGACCTCCTTGAGATGGTTGAGGACAGAAGAGTGAAAGGAAATATAAGGGATGGATTGAATTCTACCTTTCTATTCCTTGTTCCAAAGACAAACAAACATGCTTCCTTTGACGACTTCCAACCAATCTCACTTTGCAACCTCTATTATAAGTTGATCTCCAAAGTGATTGCTAATCGGATCAAGCCAACCCTGTCGAGATTCCTTTCTGTTGAACAACTGGGCTTCCTTCAGGGAATAAGGATTCAAGACGCAATTGGAACGACCCATGAAAGTCTGCATAGCATAAAAAAAAAAGAAATTAAAGTCCTTGGTGATGAAAATTGACTTGAGAAAATCCTATGATTGCATAGAGTGGGGATACTTGAGACTGATTCTTATTACAGTGGGTTTTGGCATCCAGTTGTCAAAATGGATCATGAGTTGTGTAACCACATCTACCTTCGTTGTGTTGTTCAATGGAGAGGCGACAAAAATTTTCAAAAGTGGTAGGGGGATACGTCAAGGTTGCCCACTATCACCATTATTGTGTATCCTGGCTATGGAAGGGCTCAGCCTCTTGATTAAAAATAACATTGTTGAAGGCACAATTACAATTTTTAAAGTCTCCAAATTGATTAAGGTGGTTCATCTATTATTTGTGGACGATGTCATTATTATGAAAAAGGAAAATATCAATGAATGGAGGGTGATATCAAATATTCTTCGGAGTTTTTTTAATGCCACGGAATTAATGATTAACAATGAAAAAAATTCAGTTCACTTCGGGGGACTAACAGAAACGGATTTGAATCCTTTAAAGGAGCTTCTTCCATACTCTTTTATTGAGCTGACAACAGGTTTCAAATATCTTGGTTACTACTTAAAGACCGCCCCCTCCAAGAACGAAGATTGGATATGGTTAGTGACTAAAATGGAAAGGAAGATGGGGCTCTGGTGTAATAAGTGGCTTTCTTTAGGTGGCTGGTTTGTTATGGTGAAAGCGGTGTTGGAAAACCAACCGATATACTAGATGTCCTTGGAGCTCATTCCTTGTTCAATTCTAAACAAAATTCGCAAGCTAATGTTTGACTTTCTATGGAGTGGAAGCAATTCTAACCATCAATATCATCTTTGTAGATGGGACATATTATCTAAACCGAAGAAATGTGGCGGCTGGGGCCTCAGGAATCTCTCACATTTTAATTTGTCTTTACTGGTCAATACATTATGGAGAGTTCTGACGTAGGATGGTATATGGCATAGAGTTCTAATAGATAAATATCTTTATAACTCAACTATGATCAACTGGTACAGACAGGCCTCCCATAGGCACTCCGGAGCATCTAGAATCTGGAATAGCCTCACTAGTATTATTCATTTGATTTTTCACTGGCAATGTTGGTGCTTGGGATCGAGTCATCTAATCTCTCTAGGTAGGGATCGGATTATTGATATGGGAGGCCACTCTTTTCTCTCAGATTCCTTGATTTCTCATCTTATTGTTCTTAGGAAAATAGTCTTGGCACAAGTTAAAGCCCCCAGCAGTGTGGACTCTATTACAGAGACTTGGCTTAGCGGTGAAGCACTGGGTTTAAGTGGTAGACATGAATCAGAATGGGATCAGTACCGTAGGGCGCTTCTTGGCATAGGAATTAATCTTTAGAATTATACATACACCATTGTGTGGACTGGGGGTGACTCATCAGGAAACCTGACTGTTAAGAATGTGTACAATGCTCTCATTTCAACTCTGGACTATTCGACGGTAGGTGGCTAGTAATTAAACCTGTGGGAGTGGAACATACAATTAAAAATTAAATTGTTTAAATGGTTGGCTGGAAATAAAAAGGTTATGACTTGGAACTCTCTTCAACACAAAGGATGGGAAGGTCCGGGGATATGCATCCTTTGCAAGATAGATTTGGAAGATATCGATCACCTGCTCATACATTGTTCCTTCACAAAGGCAATCTGGGATAGACTGCACACTCTCTACAATTTTAAAAGAATTTGGAATGGCACCACAATCTCTGATTGTCTTTCTTTATGGTCAGAGGACAAATCTACATCGATCAATCTGGCGACACACACTTGTTGGCATATTTGGATCAAGAAAAATAAATCAATTTTTGAAGGCAGGTCACCCTCTCATCTTGCAGTGGCTCACAAGATTTCGAGGTCCTTTATTTGGCGTCATCCCTCCCTTAAATCTATACCAAACAAGGTCTGCAATATTACGATCAAAGATGGCTTTTCTATGGCAAGATTTGATGGCGCGACTCTATCAAATGGCAAGTGTTGTGGTGCTGGAGGTATCATCAGAACTCTAGAATCGAATGTTATCAAATGGCATATTAATTGTGGGGTTGGTACCAATTCAAAGGCAGAACTCATGGGTGCTTGGGCAACTCTTACTATGGCTTCCTTGTGGTCCATCCAAAAAATTCAGATTCTAGGAGACTCACAGGTAATTATTGATTGGATAAATCAAAAAGGCAATCTTTAGGCTGTAGACCTTGAAGGCTGGAAGCAAAAAAATAGAGAACTTGCAAACACTTTCCAGGATATCAGCTTCTATCATATCTACAAGACTTTCAACAAAGAGGCTGACATTTTATCCAAACGGGCGCTTCGGGAACCGAAAAGAAGATTATCATTTTATCAATGGAGTAATGCGGTTGATGGTCCTTACACCCATCTTGACATCTTCGAAGCATCTTAAAGGGTGATAGGCTTTTATTTTGGTTCTGTTTTGTAGTGGAATTACTATTTTTTCCTGAGTTATCATTCTTTGTATTCTGTCTTATCTTCGTGTGGCATCACAATGTCTGCATAGTACTTGGTTTACTTTTTGTGAAACTTGCTAATCTGACTGGTCTATTTCAAAACACTGACTATAATGATGTAAATGAAATTATACTTTAATATAATTTTCGAGAAAAATTTCTATTAAAAAAAAGCCATGAAAATTCTCTATTAGTTATTCATGGAACAATAATCAATAATAACTTCTCTGAACTTTAAGGAATATAACCATCATGAATCCTTTTTGAGGTTCTTGATCCACCACTTTGAAAGTATATTGGTTATCTTTATTAGATGCCCAATTTTTAATTTTTGTTTTTCTTTTGATTTTCAAAGAAGTTATCCTTAGCAATCATATTGATACGACATTTTAAGAATCACAAGAAGACTCGATGATATTTATTTTCCTTCGTAAAATTATATTTCACAATCGTCATATTCATACGACTCACATTTCGTTTTTTTAATGACTTTATTGTCGACGAACATTAGGATATTTCACAAATTTCATATTTATTTTTCAGTGGAAGACCATGACATTTCATTTTTTCCTCATTTCATGAGGTTGTACGATAGAATTGATATTCTCCGCACACTTTGTATCGTTTCATGAATTCCAGCTGATTTCCCCTTTTCACATTACATGTCATGATTTCTTCACAACTGTCACCGCATTTTCTACGAGTGGAAGACCACCGACTTTATTGTCCACTGCCACCGACCAACACATATCTTTCGATATCTCCTTTTATGAGCGAACGGATAAGGATGAACCATAATATATAAAACTTGTTAAAATATTTTCGTACAAGCAACTAAGAAGAATTTTAGTATTGATCTTACTCTAAATTTTTTATTATATTTATAAGATATATATTAATATGAAGACTTTTCATATTAAACAATCATATGAGATGCTATTTTACCTAGTGATAATGATGACTACTTAAATTTATTTTTATTATTATATTAAAAATAAGTATTAAGTAATAATGATAATTTAAATTTATTTGTATTATTATATTAAAAATAATCACTAAAGTGATAATAATGATGATTTAAATTTATTTTTATTATTATATTAAAAATAACCAAGTAATAGTGATGTTGACTTAAATTTATTTTTATTATTATATTAAAAATATGAATATTCCTCTTCTTAATTGATAATGTGAGGATGAACTAAATTTATTTTTATTATTAGGTTAAAAAGAAAATATTGATATGAAGATTCTTCTTTTTAAATAATCATAATCATAGCAGGTCACATTATTTTACCCAATTGCAAAAATTATGATGAAGAACAATTTTATTATTAAATTTTTAAATATCGATATATATATTATTATGATTATATATATTATTATTATGACAATTTTATTATGATTGTGATATGGTTTGTGGTATATAATAATAATAATTTGAAGTGATTTCATACAAATATCTTGGAATCGATAATTGTTACTAGCTCAACTAAAATTATAGCATTGAGAAAAGGAAAAAATGGAGGATGGAATGCTTATCATGGACTTGAAAACAATTGTAAATCAATCAATCTTTGGATATGGGATAATAAAAAACATCCTCTTTGAGACTCTTGTTATTCCCATTATTCTATATGGATGTGAAGTTTGGGGATGCAGTGTCTCTAGAGAGACATGGAGAAAGATAGAGTGGATCCAGAATAATTTTATAACCTATAATCTCAAAATTAAAGGAAATACACCCTATCCTTTACAGGCAAGCCTTTCCCCCATTGAGAGTACAGCTATGACTAAATACCTATTGTATAAGAACAAGTTAAACAACATCGAAGAGAGGAGGCTTACTAAAATTGCTTCAAAATCCAACCAAAACCACCTTCGACTCAAGCGACGATGGCATAAAGATGCCCAATCTTGGCTAAGCCAATGAGGAATAATGGAAGAGATCATTTTATAGAATAAGGATACTATTAAAAATATTATTAAATCAAAATTTAAGGGAAAAATGTGGTGTGATAAAGAGTTAGAGGAAACAAAATATTAAGGTATTATAAGGAGGTAATCAACCTTGATCTAGAAGATAAAAAATATCTCTCTATTTTGACAAGTGTAAAGAAAAAAATAAGCATTACTAAAATAAGAACAAATTCTCATGAGCTTCATAGTGAAACTAGGCGTTGGTCAATTCTTAAAACACCATGGGATGAAAGAGTGTCACCTTTGTGACACTAAGAGGGTTGAAGATGAAAAGAACTTTCTCTTAGATTGTCCATCCTATACCCACATTAGATCTCAATTTCAAAATATTTGTCACACTACCAACCTTCCTAACCTTTTAACTCAACAAAACTAACAAAACTACAATGATCTTAGAAAGCTTCTCTTAATGCTTTTCGAGCACAAAAACAAAATTCTAAAGAATTGCAAGTAATCCATTACCTTCTTAAGGTCTGATAGACCAATTCGATCTCAATGGATGTTCATCATCATTACCATAATCATAAATATTTTTATATTAAATAATTATATAAAATAAATATTATTTTAATTAATTGTATTTAGTTATTTAATTTATTTCTAGAAAGTTTAAGTGAAATAATTACATTTCGTTATCAATAAAAAAAATTATTTGTTATGGTTAGAAAAGAAATATTCAACAATTATACTCTAATTGATTAAAAAAGGAAAAAGGTTTATGTTTGATGACTATGTTAGCACCTTTGCATCTTATAAAACAAAGAAGATTGGACTAAATTTGAGCATTTTATAATAAAAGTAGGGAACGTGAATCACGAATATTGGAAAAATCCAAATTGGAGAATATTATAATATAATAGGCGGGTCTACTTATTCTACATTTTTTACTTACCGACCATTAGAGGTGTCCCATATCTAGCACTCAAAACCCATGTTGCATCCTCCCATCTGTTTCCTTTGTCCGTTTGCATGTCATTCCATCTTTGTTTCCAACGTCGTTAGGGGTACCTCCACATTCATTAAGTGTAGGGTGGTTGGCGGGTAGCTCCACGTTCAAACAATCCCGCCCCTTTTCCACTCCTTCCTCCATTCCTCCCCTTTTACCCCTAGGTTGCTCCAGACATACCCACGACCCCCCTATGCTATGTCCAGGTTGTCGTGAAATCAGGTGCAATCCAAACCAACATGAGTACGTAATGTTCTATTATATGGTTTTCTATTTGTTTTCTATTATGTTGTCGGTTTGTTGAGTCTGGATTTTGGATGCTCACCTCTCAGAGATGTAACGCGAAATTTTTTGAATGGTGTTGTCATTGATGTCAAAGTCGGTCATTGGTGATCATCATGAAAAATCCTATTAGGGTTTACTTGAAGGAGTCTCCAAAGTGACCCCTTATGGAATAGCTTTAAGCATGGCCCTCACAAGAAGACGCTTTGAAGAAGCCCACAAGAAACCCTCGAAGGTGTGGTCAAGAATCCCCACAATTGTTTGAAGAAAAATAGTATGAAGGACATTGCAAATGCATGCAAAAACCACCATGGATTGATAGCCCTCGTCAAGTTGTTTTCAACAAAAGGTGGCACGCCACGTGGTTCCTCACGGTTGAGGAGATATTCCCTCTTAAAGATGATCATGTGAATTTTCCCCTAAAAGTATTGCAAACAAGAAGTTATAGGTCAACCCTAAAGTTAAGTAAAGGAAGTGCTTGGAAGGGTATAAATACACATCAAGAACCTCTCATTTTCATCATTCAAGCTTGTGATCTCTTAGCACAAGAGGAGTGGCACACAAGTGGGGTAGCAAAGGTACAAGAAGGATAATGAACTCTTATGAAATGTACTTTTAGGATGTTTTGATCATTGCTATGGGTTAAGTATAGTATGGGAATCGTTTCTCTCTTGATGGAGAAGTTGAGGAAGGCTTGATGACTTAGGATATCTATGTGGACCGACGTAATTTAGGGTTTGTCTTTTGCACATGATTTGAGGATCATATTTTGAAGATTTTGGAACATGATTTGAGGCTCATATTTTGGAGATTTTGGCACATGATTAGTGATCTAGGTGAATATCGGTGGCCACCCACCTTTTCCAACTAGCTCAAAACAATTTTCTGGCAATTTTGGCAATTTACTATTTTTAGCAGTTTTTAACTTCTGGGGCCAGTTTGAGTGCCTAAACAATGTTTTTTTCACAATTGGGCACCTAAATGAGGGAAAACAGATTTTATTGAGCCCCCTAAATGAATCTCCTCGTCAATACCTTTCCAGCGAGTTATTTTGTGCCATAAACAGAGATCATATGCAAAAGTTATGACCCTGGGAAGTTAATGTAGTAACTTACCCCAACGGGGCCCACATGACTTTTGACACTTCATATCCTAGGGTTAGCTTTTTGAATGTCTAGGGTTTTTTCATTCATATTTATTGTAAAAAATCCTTCATATCCTCATTGTACTCATCTTCTTGTGAATGAGCATAGCCATCACATCTCTTCTCAAAGATAAGTTGCAACCACTCTAGCAAGCTTATTTTCAGTCTGCATTTTACAATTTTCAGCATATTTCTTATTTAATAGAAGTCAATTTTTACGGTACCTCTGTTATTTTTCACCGTGTCTCTATGTTAACATTATAAATCTATGGTTTTATTTCATTTCACTCATAAATCTGGATCAATGGTATCAGAGTGGTCTTCTCCTTGTCGTTTTTTAATGCATGTCGCCGACACGGTCAGGGTATAGAGAGTTGGGTCTCGAGCTTGTTTCTCTTAAGGAAAACTGCTCTTTCATGCCCAAGAAACTGCCCATGGCAAGCGAAAATAAAGACCGTGGGACATGAGATCCTTTCAAAATGTTCTTGAGGAAGTCCTTGAGTGACAAAGGAACGAGATGATGGATAACTTCGCACAAATCCTTCGACGACTGTTGACAAGCGATACATCCACCTCAAGAGGAAGAGCCACCCCCTTCAAGGTATAGATCAATTTTGATATTCATATATTTGAAGTTCAAATAGATGTGGATGTCGTAGATAAATGGTTAAACCTTCTAGAAGGGTATTTTTCTGTCCACAACTTTTCGATAGAGAAAAGATTATATTTGCACTTCTCAAGGTCGTCCCCCATGTCAAAGATTGATGGGAAACTTTATGTGAGAAAAATGAAATAGAAGGATCCACATTATTTGCAGTTGCACCCACTTGGGATTCCTTTAGGGATGTTATTAAGGAACAATACTGCCATGTTGGAGTTATGACGACTTGTATACAAGATGGACCACACTACGACAGGAAAGAGACCAAACAGTCCCAGAGTTCACCAATGTCTTCCATACCTTACGCACCAAGCCAGGTATCAAATATTTTGAGCGACATCTGGTGCTCAAGTATTGCGATGGTCTGCATAGATACATCCAGAAAGAAATGGATTTTTTGGACATCTCGTCCTTGGGCACGACCTATCGATATGTTGTCAAAATTGAGCAGAAGCTTAATCAAAAGATGTGACAGTTTGGGTCTGGGAACCCCTCACAGCAGAAGAAGAGAAAGGGCATCCCTAACCCACAAAACAAAGGACATGGCAAATATGGGAAACCTCGTGACAACCAATCCAAGCTGCAAGTAAAGAAGGACAATGGGAAGATGAACAAATATATCGGGAAGTGGTGCAACTTCCATAAGAGCCCCTGGAATAACACTACTAATTGTCTCTTAAAGATGTTATTAGTGGTTGAATTAAAAGCCTCTGAATCAGATGTGGGTTTCAACTTTGAGTCAGAACCATATAAGAGGAGACAGATCATTGACACAGAACCCACTACCATCGTTGCTACCACTAAGATCCAACCCGGTGAAACAAATTAGCCAAAGGAAAGTGAATGCCTCTTTCATTCATAGATGTGGGTGAAAGGCACTCCACTACACTTCATCGTTGATAGCGGTAGCCAAAAAAACCTCATCCTAGTATAGGTTTTCAAGTATATAGCCCTGTCGACAATTCCGCACCCACAACCCTACACCATCGGATGGCTCCATCAAGGAAGCGATCTTCATGTCAGCTAAAAGTGTCACCTGCCGTACGACATCAAGCCATTCAAAGATGAGGTATTGTGTGATGTTGCTCCCCTTGAAGTTTTTGATGTTCTTTTGGGACAACCTTATTTATGGAAATGCCAGGTTGTATATGATTCTAGGCCACATAGTGTTATTATTACTTTGAACAGGAAATTGTACAGGATACCCAAGGTAGTCCCACCTAGTGTTATTTCCTTGATATCTGTCAAGCAATGCAGGAAGTTCATTTCTCAGACCGGGAAGTTTGTCTTCTTCATGATTCTCTCTCAGAGTGAGTGAAAGGTTGAAGCCACATCCATGGCCTCCATGATCGACCTCTCCACGCAACAGAAGCAAGTGGATAAGGTTGTGGAAGAATACAAAGACATCTTCTCATCACCTATTGGAGTACCTTTACACTGTCAGGTCAAGCATCCCATTGAGCTAACCTCCGATGCACCGCTACCAAATGGGTCAGTCTATCATCGCTCTCTACTAGAAAATGAGGAGATCAAGCATCAGATCCAAGAAATTCTCCATAAGGGGCACATCCGACCCAACTCATCACCTTGTGGAATCCCAATCGTGTTGGTGCAAAATAAAGACGAGACATGGCGACTCTGCATTGATTAACAGACTCTAAACAAAATCATAGTTAGGAATCGGTACCCGATTCCCTGAATCGATGATCTCCTTGATCAACTCAAGGGGGATAAATACTTCAGTAAGATTGATCTGAAGTCTGGCTACCATCAAGTCCCAATAGAACAAACAATTGTATGTAAAACTGCCTTCATGTAAAAAAAATGTTTTTTTGAATGGTTGGTCATGCCATTTGGTTTGATGAATTCCCCAACAACTTTCATGAGGTTGATGGAATATATCCTATGGCCTTTCACTAATCATTTTGTGGTGGTGTATCTAGATGAAATCCTCATCTACAACAAGTCTTGGGCAGAACACTTGCAACATATTCAGCAGGTTCTGCAGACTCTGCGACAACACGAGCTATATGCCAACTTGGAAAAATGCTCCTTCAGCATGGACAGGGTCCAGTACCTAGGATACATTGTTGATGTGCATGGTGTGCATGTTGATCTAGCCAAGGTCCAAGTCATCCATGACTGGCCATCCCCAACCACGCTCACTGAGCTTCAAAGCTTATTAATCCTTGCCAATTTCTATCCCAGGTTTGTGTTGGGATTCTTCCATATTGCATGAGCCCTTAGTCAAATAAGAAAAGGTGGTGGTAAGGAAAAATTTGTGTGGGTCCTATCCTAACAGAAAGCGTTCTATGATCTGAAGCATCACATGTGTTCAACACCAGTGCTCTCATTTCCTGACCTGCAACAACCCTTTTGAGATCGAGACAGATGCTTAAGACTATGTTGTGGGTGCAATCCTCACTCAGCACGACCACCTCGTGGCCTATCATAGTGAGACACTATTGTTGGAACTGTTTTTTACAGATAGCATAGACTTGTCATTGATGGCAAGTACAGTAGTGATGTTGGCTCAAGTACAACAGTGAAGCAGACATCGAAATCCTTTAAGGATTCGAGGAGAATAAGCTCAGGAGGAATAACGTTCGTATACATGCAAGAAGCACAGGAAAGAGACCGAGAGCCATCGGATCTCACTTGGAAATCCCGACAGCTGTTGGATCGGGATAAGCTGCGCAGATGTTAAGCGCAAGAGTTGGCATGCAGAAGAAGTAATCTGAGTCGTCAGATTGAAAGCAGATACCCGACAGTCATCAGATCTGCAAAATTTGCGAGGGAGATAAGCCATCGGAGAATTGGGGATCGGAACTTTGCAATGTCCAATTCATTCGACAATGAAAACTCCAAAATCGCGATATGCGATTTCGCGACTTGATCGCAGCCGTTAATGCACGCATGAGATCTGGACCATTGATTCCTTTCATCAAAGAATCGGGAATCGGCGTTTCACGAGTCTCGTGAACAATGACAACGGAAACCCCAAAATCGCAATATGTGATTTCGTGATGTAATCAGAGCCGTTGAGCCAAGATTGCATCTGAACCATTGATCCAACTCACGACAGCAGACCACGTCAGCAAGGGACACGTGGCACAACTAGGGAATGACAGGTGTCAGGCATAATCAACACTTCAGGCACATGTAAGTCACAAATCAGAGTGACACGTGGCAGGATCTAACACGTGTCAAAACACATGTGACATCAGCAGACACATCGACAAATCGAGAGTCTTGAGACTAAGGGTGCAAGGCCTGTTGAACCCCGAACTGCGAGAAGAGACCACATCCGTGGATCTCAAATAGGATGCGTGTCAAAGGATCCAAGAGGAGTCGGCGTGGAATGACAGGTGGCATCTCACATCACATATCGGGATATTGGAGATCCCGGGAGAAAGGAGTTCGTGCATCTCGAACTCGCGAACCCCGTAGCCCCGATGGGATAAGGTAGTGGTCACAGGAGTTGGTCATATGAGCGGGAGCTGAGCCGGGAGGGCCAGCGTGTGAAGAGATTCATCGGAGTTTCATGAATCGGGATATGGTAAGGATTGCAACATCGATCGAGACCGTCCATCTGAGGGACAGGTGTCGAAGATCAAGGCGCCGTCGGCATTTTGTTCATCGGGAAATCGGGGATCCCATTGAAAAGAGTTTTGTGCAAGGCAGAATTGCGATCCGTGAAACCCCGATTAGTGGGGGCCAGTTGTTAGCACAGCAGAACAGGAGGACATGTGGTAGGTGCTTCATCGGAAATTGGGAATCGGAGTTTTGCGAGTCTCGTGAACAATGGCATCGGATATCGCGAAATCGCGATACGCGATATCCCGATAGCCCCGACGGGGTAAGGTGAGATGGTCATATTGGCCGGGAGCTAAAGCCAGCTGGGCTAGCGCATGGAAAGGGACGTATTGGCATCGGGGATCGGGACTTTGAAATAACAAAGTCACTCGACATCAAAAACCCCGATTTCACGAAATGCAAAATTGCGAGTGAATCTGGACCGTCAGATCCATAAATGGTCAGGACTTTTGAGTTAAAAGGGAACGTGTAGGTTTGATTCAAATATCGATTGGGACCCGATTTCCCCTGAGCAATAAATATGGACCCAGGAATGGTGACGATTGAGTGGATTGACCCATGGTCTTAAGAAGGGGTCGATACCTCTTCTAGTGATGAGGTGCAAGCAAAAAGAAGTGCGGCAAAGATTGTGACAGACTGCAGAGGTCCTTTTTGGAGGACGTGGAGGCCATTGTCTGACAGAAGGGATATCTACAGGTGGCTGAAGTCATTTTTGCAGGCTGCATGGAAGGTTTAAGGATGGAGGAACCTCATTGTGGCAGTCAAGCGACAGATCTACACTGACAGAGAGATCTCGGTTGTGGGTTCAGCATCCACGAAAGCAGAGGCATCGTCTCTAGGTTTATTGACTTGTTTAATGTGTGTCTTTTGGTAACTGCCTGACAGTCTGTAGATTTGTGTTTATTCTTGAGATAATTTCAGTTACTGTCATAACTACTAGATCAAACTGCCTGATCTAGTGTGAAAATTAATGAAACTTGGTTAGCAGTGAGTATGAGAGTTAAACCCTTTAGTAGTAGCCATCTGGGGCTATCGTCAGGGGGTTGAAGCTCCCTTCCAGGAAAGGCTGGTAAACGAGAGAAGGTTGTAGCCTTCT
>CBVK0100043493.1:23135-34429 GCA_900067695.1 Picea abies | reverse complement strand
ACGACGCTCTTCCGATCTCAGATATTCCCTTTGGAATTGTGTGAGACTTTGATCTGTCGGTTGGTTGATCTATCTAAGGATCAACTTTTATTAATTGTTCCTGGAATACTTCATCGTCAATAGCTAGGTCTTTGAAATTATCTTAGTTGTTCAAAAGTTTATTATTTGTTTGTCTCCCTCAAAGACCTTCCAATTAGAAATGTTGTTAGGCATCGAGGGTTTGTAGAGAAGTTCCACAATAAACCAGGAGGCTTCATAATCTTATAAAGGTGACATCCTTGAAGCAGTTATGGCTAGGGAATCAGCAAGGATATTCTTTGCTCTGGGGATCATTGTTATATTGAAAGATTCAAAATGCTCTATTAACCTATGCACTTCCTCTCAATAATTATTTAGGTGCGGGGAATTGAAATGTATAGAATTCCTTACTTATCTAACGATAATCTCCGAGTCTACAAAAAACTTCAATTCTTTGACATTTAAGTCTATGGCTTTCTTTAACCCTTGTACTAGAGCTTCATACTCGACGGTGTTATTTGTGCATTCAAACTCTAGTCTACAATATAGGAAATGACATTTACCCTTTGGATCAATAAGGATACACCCAACCCTAGATCCTTCGTGTGATTTAGATCCATCAAAGTATATGGTCCAAATTTGTGAGTGCAGGTTATCCGTTTCTTCTTTCTTATTAATTTGTTTCTCTCCTATCTTTTGTTTCGTGATTTCCAGCACAGGTTCTTGACAAAAGAGGGTTTCCTCCATCGATATCAATGACTTCTCTTGAAAAACAATTTCAGAATTTTGAGTGAGAGGGACATCAGATGAAACAGGAGGGAAGTTCCCGAAATAGTAATCACAGGAATAATTGCCTAGCACAGGAAAATCTATCGATGAGGGTTCGTTCAAGGTTTCTAGGTCAGTGACAGTATGTTTCAAATACCATTCCCTATCGATTCTGATCATATTTTTGTATCCCTTTAGCGGTAGCCAAAGGTGTGCCTAGTCTGTACTAAAGTATTCATTTAACTTCTTAGACCAATCTCGGCTTAACAATAATCCATAAGCTTATGGGATGTCTACTATAATGGTATCAATCACTTGCACAAACTTAGGATGCATCTCTATTCTAATCATTACATCTTTGAGTTCTCCCATGACCTTCACCTAGGTTTTGTCTAGTTGTATCACATGCTTATCACTCTTGAGAGGAATTGCATTTAGTTTTTTGCAAATAGACAAAGGCATAACGTTGGGAGATGCTCCTGAATCTACCAAAAAATTGTGGAGGTTCCTGTTAAAAACTTAAAACGTTAAAAGGAACAGTGGGACAAAGGGTTTTCCCTTCTTATCTTCTGAGCATGTATTCACAGTTGGTTTATTCACTAGATCTGTGGGGGTTAGATTTCTTTGTTGTTCATTACTTGTCGTAGGGTTTTCAACTGATTTCAAAGCTTGTAGTAGAAATTCCTTTTGTTGAGGGATCCTACATATGTCCATAAGTGATATATCAACCTTTAACTTCTTCAAATCTTCAACTACGTTGTAATCCAATTTGGGTGATTCTCAGGTATGGATGCTTATAGGGTTCTTACAGGGAGAAAAAGGTTCTTTTGGGTGGTCGGGAGTTGACCTTCCCTCGAACGTTTGGGTAATAGGAGGATCTTTTGAGACAGGTGGACCCTTACTTCTTGTTTTCACAACCAAGACTTTTGAGGGTGGTTCTTGAACATGAAATAAGTCTTCGAAAGGAATAATTAGGTCAGGATCCCATATCATCATGGTTGTATCTTCTGGAGGATCAATATCTTCCTGATCAATGATATTCATAACTGAATTGCTTGGTTGTTCGGTTAGGGAAACCTCATCTAGAAACCGGTTGGACACCAAATTCATGGCATGCACCCATTGAGGGCAGTCTCTTTCGGAGTGGTTTTCCTGGTGATAAGCACAGAAAGAATCAGATGCTAAACTTCCTAGATCGATATTTAAGTTAGTTGGAGGAGGTTCAATTGCTTTGAATGGTGGGTTCCTTTTAAAGAAAGGATTATAGGGCCTTTGTCCTTGGTTTCCCTCCCCTGCACCTATTTTCATGTCTATGATCTTGTTTGATAATTTCTTAACCATGCATTGTAGATCTTCTATGTCTCCATTACCCTTGTCGAGAGTTTGTTCTGCTTGTTTCCCTGGCAGTCTAGTCAAAAGGATCCCTCTCCCAGGAGGAGCTTGAAATTCTTTCTTAACTAAAGAGACTTGTCCTTCTTTACACCCTTTCATCTGAAATTATATCGTTTTGGCTTCTTAGAAACTCTCAGCTAAGGTTCGTTTAGCATCCCTCTTCAAAAACATGGAAATAGAAGGTGGGAGCGCATTAACATAAACTTCGATTTGAAACTCCTGAGTTGGTTTAGCTTCAGGTTGGAATTTGTTCAAAATAGTTGTGAATCTTTGATTGAAATCCTTAACCTTCTCTTTTGAACTCATGGTGGCTGCAAACAATTCAGCCATCAAAGTTCCTATAGTGGTTTCTTCGGCAAATTTATCTAAAAAATCCTTTTGAAACTTTGTCCAAATAGTTATGGATCCTACAGGTAAGTTGAAATACCATGTGCAGGTGGAGTTCTCGAAAGTGTAGGGGAAAATCCTGCATACTACGTCTTCATGTTGGACATTCACAAGTTTGACCACTAGTATGAATTTCTTGATATGATCTTCAGGTAATCCTGAGGTTTTGGGGTCAAACTTAGGAAGTAACTTCTATGGATGTTAGGGAAGATTATGTACTCATCCCGAGATGTCCAAAGCGTCTCTGGCCAACCAAGGTTGGTTTTTATGAGGTGGTTTTACTCCCTCTTCCTCATGGTCATTGTTTTCTTCCATATCTTCGGATCCTGAGTTAAATTATTCCTCTTCCGAAAAATCGTACGGCTCATAGATGTCGTCGACTGGCATTTCAGGGATTAGGTTAAGAGGATGTTTGATTTTGGTGATCGTGAAATCTATTATGTCTTCTAATATGTGTACGAAAACCTCATCGGGAGTATTGACCACTGGTCTACTTATTTTTTGTCTTCAAGGAAGTATCAGAGCTAAATACAGTACACTGATTTGTCAGACTTATGCTCTTGTGATTCTTCTAAATTGATTTAATTCCTCGTGTGGATTCAGGAAGAGCGTAAGGTATGTTAGGGAACAAGCATTATTCCTTGGGTTGGGGTGATTTACTCATTTCAAGAGTACTCAATGTGTGTGGGATGTCTTGGGAATGACTATCCATGCATGTGGGTTGTTTTGAATCTACAAGTTGTATGAAATATTACATGAAATATATATTCATCCATTCATTCTTCAGGACCTCCTTCTAGCGCCAATTTTGTTGATGGGCCTAGATCCTTTTAGTTCAACAGCAAGAACCAAACCCTCCACCGAGGCCCAATTAGACTCTGCAATGTTTAATGGTGGCATGGTTCTCCAAATTTTGCGATCCGGCCAATTAATCGATGGGATTTACTTTTTCTTGTGAAGGCGTCTCCTTCAGTTTGGATTTTCTCTTTTGGTATTTTATTTTAGGTGGGACTGATATAAGATTGTAAGCTAGTATAAACCAACTTGGAAACAAAATGGGAAAAGATTCTAAATATCAGAGAAGAGGCTGAGCTTGGGATAACCCGCTACTCAAGCATGCATATGACAATTCTATACCACAGGCCTAGTACTAATACATTAACCGTGTGAGCATCCAATTACTGTCTGAGATACTAATTATCAGAAAGAAAACACATATGTGATAAGATAGGGGTAAGAAAAAAAATTCACCTACTCTAATCATCCATCACATAATAACACCACGATTCATCTTCATCATTAAAGAAAAGCACTGTAAAACATTGCATTAGATAACTTAACAATAGATTTAATAGCTCTTACTCATTACAAAATCCATTCATGAAACGAGATAGGAAATAGTTCTTCTCCACATCCAATCACACATGAATTTGATGAAAATGTAACTTGTCTCTAGTACAGAAGGACTTCTCAATTAATTGTAGCTCCAAAATAATTCTTAACAAACCAGAAAAGAGAGTTTCTTGCAACAACCATCGACCAGTAACTAATTGGTCGATGCTCTTATTTATAACATAAAATTCCACTGAAAATAACAGCTAAGTGAATATAAGTAAAAAAAAAAATTCCACGTGGCATTCTTTCCTAACAGTTTTCCAACGGTCATCTCAAGATATCACTTTGAAAGTGTAACTTTTCTCATAATCTGACCAACTAATGAAAAACTCCTCACAGGTGTTGGCGTATGGGAACCTATGTTGTTCCATTGGGGCCACATAAACTTCTCTGATCTCCACTACATGCGCCCGATACTTGACCACACTAGCACTTAACTGCTTAAGCACAACCCGAGCTCTAATCGAGTGTTCTATAAATTCTTGCACCTATCCTGGCATTGTGTCAGTCACCTTCGGTAGCTCTTTGGCCCATAACGAATCTTTCTTGGTCTGAGATTCGACTATGTCTTGCAAATCATCGAAGTCGTCGGGTGTGCCGAACTCGGGGATTTCAATATCCTTCATCGCCTTGTTGATCTTTGGACCCATTTTCTCTCAGATTCCTCGACGAAGATGCGGAGCCAATTTTTCTCAATAGTCGAAGGGATCTTTCCTGCAATCGAAATTAAAATCATTTAGAAATTGCTTACAGAACAATACTCGTCAAAATATATGTAAAAGATGTAAGCGTGAAGAATATAGACTAGTGCATACCTATAAAGCTTGCTAAACCTGGTTTTTTATATACTTACATGATCTCTGCAACCCTTCAAATTACTAGCATCGTTAGCACCATCATTTTTCTTTAGTTAGGGTGGGTTACCTCTGTGCACCATTGTATGAAATATTAGGTATGGAAAACATGAGAGTCGAAGTCATGCCAGTGGTCGATTAGCCTTTGGGGTTGGGAAAGGATTACTGAGTTGAAAATGTGTTGAAAGTACCACTATGTTCCAAAAGAGTCGGATCCTATCATAAGGGAAGTCGTTAAGAGCCTCCGATCGAGGCAAGTTTCTCAAACAGAAGTCGCACTAGCAAGTGCATCAACCATCATCATCTCATCATGGAGGCTAGAGAATTAAAATAAATCAAGGTCATCGTACCACCTACCCTCTACACCTCCTATCGGTTGTATCTCACACACCCTGGATAATACTGTCGCATGGATGCGACACATAAATTCTTTGAAACATCCCATCACTAGGCATTCAGTGTTCCTTGGCATGTTTTGACTCATTGCCCGCTTGGTTATAAATTATGGATATTCTGGATGTGTTCTTATTACCAGATGAGCTTACGCACGGTTGGTAATTCATCTCGTGAGCCCAGTTCAATCAAATTCTAAGCTTTGGGCCTTTGTCAAGTCACCCATGCA
The DNA here is from genome assembly GCA_900067695.1 of Picea abies. Classification (NCBI taxonomy): domain Eukaryota; kingdom Viridiplantae; phylum Streptophyta; class Pinopsida; order Pinales; family Pinaceae; genus Picea; species Picea abies. Next base: position 28,993 of record CBVK0100043493.1, on the reverse strand, counting down.
TCAAGCAGATACATTGTCCCACCATGGGAACTCCTCAAAATGCAAGATGGGGCCTCTGAGGTAGCTGAACTGCTAGGCCTGAGCCCAAAAATGCTTGGGACTCATTCTTATTTGTAGTGGGTGTTCCTGAGGCTTCAAAGGGAGAATCCTACCTTCATGCAGAAATGATGCTATCTCCCCATGAGGAGGTCGAAGTGGACAAAGTTAAGCCGAAGGGACTTGGGTTGGAAGGCACGCTTCCTCAACAGCAGATACTGCGGAGGAGAGGAAGGCCCAGGAAGAATAAGGAAGTTGGGGAAAACCAAATCCCAATTGAGTCGTGTGCACGATCAACCGTTTATGATCAAAATCTGGCCCAGGGGTCAAATTTTAGCTCAAAAATAAAAGTTCTCAGAATTACCTCAAAACAAATGAGAGCGTAGCCCTTGTCGTCACGAACCCAACGCAACTCGTTTCGTCTCAAACGGACGTCGGGAGCGAGAGATATCGCGATTTGTTTGAATCATCAAATAGGTAAAAAAAAGGATGCTGATTGTGCAGTCCGTACAGTCTGTACATGATGACGTGGCATGATCGTACATCCAGGTGGAAGATGATGATGTGGCCCTCACTCATTGGCAGATGTGGAAGAATCATTTGACGACACGTGTCATGGTTTGGGGAAATTATGAGGTGCCACGTGGCCCAGTCGTGGGCTGCCATGTGACACCATGGCATTGGTTGTTTGTTCAAAATTTATGGAGTCTGTGGGATTTGAACCCCAGACCTCCTTCCACTATGAAAGCTCTTGCAAAGTCCGACCAACCAACGCGCCACGCTATGTTTCTTAACAATCATATGTTACAATATTTATTTAAATTTGATTATGGTTAAGTTGGGCACGGAGGTCGGGCTGGGGCTTAGCCCCAGCCCGCAATTGCGGTGATCACATGTGATCGGTGGTTATACATTTGCATGCGCATTTGGTTTATAAAATGGTTAAAGCCCCGTTCTATGTGTAATCCATATGGCCTTAAATCTTAGCGCGGGGTTTTTAAATGTTTAGCCCGTGGTTTCGGCGTTTATACATGTGATCGTGTGTATTATGTGTGCGGGTTTTGGTTTGTGTTTAAACAGTTATGAAACCACACACCTGCCAGTTGTCACACATATATTCGTCCTTGGAAACTCATCCCTTTTTGTTTTTGCGTGAGGTCGTATGGAGGACCTTGTGACCGAGAGCTTGGCGGTTAGGGGCTGGAGGCGCCCTAATCGTCCTACAGTTTGGACCATTTTTCTGTTATGCACGGTGCTGGGTTTAAACACGAATTTGGAGCGTGTTCTAGGTTAAAGCACACAGAGGTGCATTTTGGCGAACCAAAGCCAACAAGCTTGAAGGAAGAATGGCAGGAGGCCTATCTTCTTCATTTTTTGGCCGATTGAGGTGCCGTAAAAGCCCAGCTAGGGTTTTTGGATGTCCTGAATCCATTGGCATTGTTATCAAGGCCATTTGAAGACTTATTTTCCAGGTTTGAAGTTTCATCAAGCTCCAGGGAGCTTGAAGCCCTCATTGATTGAGGACATGTTTTGGTGAGCCTATGTTTGTTTTCTGTGATTGAATAATCATTTTTGGCTAATTGTTATGCTCTGAACACATTGGGATGGGTTTCAGAGGCTTTTGAGGACTTTTATAGGTGTTTTTTCCAAAGAGAAGCTCAGTGAAGCTTATGGCCACATGTAGAAGAGGTCATGCCCGGATGAGCCATGATCCGTTTTCAGAGTTTTATTAGTCATTTTTGGGGTTTTTATGTGTTCTGATCCCAATGATACAGTCTATTTTTCCATTGGAGTTGAGCAGCAGCTTGTAAAAGAAATTTTGACAAATTAATCCCAGAGAGCTAAGTCCATTGAAGGAGGCTCAAGGAGATGTAGCCCGGAGAGGGGTGAACTCCTTTATCATGTTGTTCTTGTTGTGAGTTTGATGGTTTATTTGCTGCAAGTTGTGTTGCTGTGTATTTATTTAAAGTACATATTTAACCATTTAAAAGAACATTTTCTCACACATGAACATTTAAAGGAAAATCATAAACTTGGCACATAATTTTATCTTGCATATTTTAACACATGAAGCAAGGTCCTGTAAAGTTTATTTAATGAAGTAGAGGGTGCTTGCATAGCATAACAAGTCAGCCTTCTATTTTTAGATCAGGTGGTATCAGACCATAGTTTGTTTTGGTCATGTGTTTACCATTGATAGCTTAAGATTTAGCTGTTGGTATTTGTGCAAGTCTTGTGTTGAAGTTTGATATCTTGCAAGGATGGCAGAAGCTTCAAACATTGATAGTTCTCATACATCTTCATTATCTAAGTTCTTTGACAAAGAGATGTTGAAGGAAATTCTAACCATGAGAGATGTGATGAAAGAGATGTGTGAAGACAGAAATGAGAGCATTTCCCTTGAAGAGCAGTTGATGGCCATGAAGGAGGAGAAAGACCAGCTTCTTGAAAAGTTGCATGAGATGGAGAATCAACTCCATGGCAAAGGAAACCCTTACCAAGTACATGCATGAACATAAGGTATGCATTGTTAGTTTATCTTCTAATTCCTCTCAAGATGAATGTTTTGGTGGTTTTGAAAATCACACAAGAGGAATAGGGTCCAAGTTATTGTTAAAAATGGGCTATGAAGGTAGAGGTTTGCGAAAGCATGCACAAGGCATTGTTGAGCCTATTGTTGTTGAAGAGAGACCCAAGTTTTGTGGTCTTGGATATGAACGAAGAGATGGAGAAAATTCCAAAGTTGAGGAGACAAGGGAAAAAGTTCCAAGAACAAATTTTGTTTCAAGTTCACCTCCTCAAGAAGGCTATAAAGGTGAAAGTTCAAGAACTTTTGTTGAAAGTTCAATCCCTCCAGCATGCAAGGCTTGTGTTCAAGATGAATGCGAATGTGTGAAACGAAAGAGTTGTGACAGTGATGAGGACAAGAACACTGTTGATGGTCTTCAAAGGAGAGCTTGTAACTCTTCAGATTCACCTCCTCAAAGAGGTGATAAAGGTGAATGTTCAAGGTATAATTATGCTTATCATTTAGTTGCTTTTGATTATGTTAAGCATGATAAATTTGTATGTAAAAATGGAAGAAAAAGTCCATGTACATATTGTGGTTTATATAACCATCATGTTTCAAAATGTTGGAAAAGATTGACCAGTTTCAGGAAACTATACAAGCAAAGACAACGTGAAAAGAGGATGCAAAAGATTTGCACTCATTGTCAGAAGAGGGGTCATATCATTAACCAATGTTGGACATTGCATCCAACCACTCATCCATAGCATAAGAAGCAGATGGATAAAGAGATTGGAAAGAATGGAAGAGGATATTCCATCATCGATGTGAGTCAAGATGATTCACAAGAGGATGATGTTCAGTAGAAAAAGTCACCATTGAGTTGGCTTGGTAAGAAATGGTTGTATTTCTTGAGCAAGTAAGGCTTGCATTTTTTGTTGTAAATGCATATTTCAAACTTATGTGTGCATTTATGTTGAGAGTATGACAAGTTGCAGTAGTTTATCACAACTTGTCTGATGCAAGTTGCATGTGAATGCAATTCGTTTGAAGGCATTCTTGTTTGTTGCACAACTTCACCAGGAGGATGTAAAAGTGGGGTATGATGTTCACTTGTTACAGCCATATATCTTTTTCATATTCAGCTCTTATGTACCCACATGTTTCGGTTTTATGTACTTATGTTTGTACTGGAAGGAGAGTTGAAGAGCCATGCACATGCATTTGTTTTTATGTATGTGTAAGCAGTGAACCTAGTGATGGTTCATCATGAATGATTCATGATTGTAACATGATTGTGTATCATGTTTGTTGACTTGTCATTTTGGGAAGTTCGATATGTTTCAAATGAGTTTCGACTTGTGTCGATGTTGTCTTGACGACTATGTTGTGTCGATCATGTTTTTCGACTTGTGTTTAGTCGATGGTGTTTGTTGACTTGTAAGTTGATTTTGAGTATACCGAGATGCGGGAAAACACCATGTGCTTTGATGAAGTACAAGATGCGACAGTTTTTTTGAAGAGAAAAAGACTCTGTTGGCATCATTTTTCAGTCTTGTATAATTTGTTTTCAAGATTGATGGTTTTCTTGGCTTGTGACAAGATGTTGCAGAAAAGTTTTTGCAGCCATTGGAGAGATGATTATGTTGGCGCCAAAGAGTTTACAAGAGGGACTTGATTCTTAGTGGGAAGGTTGGCAGTCTTCCAAGCACAGAGAGAATAGTGGGTCAGCAGCAGTCAGAGAACAGTGGTTGAAGGACATAGTCAGTTGCAGTGCAAGGCATGTCAAAGTATACAGGTGATTGTCGAAAAGACTTTTCAAGTAGAATCAGTTGATAGAACTTGAAAGAAGAAGAGCATTGAAGCTCAGACAGATAATCATAAGCTTTTGTGGGTCCAAAAGCCTTTCAGTGGGAAGGTGTGATCAAAATCTGGACTAGGGGTCAAATTTTAGCTCAAAAATCAAAGTTCTCAGAATTGACTCAAAACAAACGAGAGCGTATCCCTCATCGTCGCGAACCCAACGCAACTTGTTTCATCTCAAACGGACTTCGAGAGCGAGAGATATCGCGATCTGTTTGAATCATCAAATAGGTAAAAAAAGGGACGCTGACTATGCAGTCCATACAATCCGTACAAGATGGCGTGGCATGATCGTACGTCCAGGTGGCAGATGATTATGTGCCCTTCACTCATTGGCATATGTGGATGAATCATTTGACAACATGTGGCATGGTTTGGGAAAATTATGAGGTGCCACGTGGCCCAATCATGGGCTACCACGTGGCACCATGGCATTGGTTGTTTGTTCAAAATTTATGGAATCCATGGGATTTGAACCCCGGACCTCCTTCCACCGTGAAATCTCTTGCAAATTCCAACCAACCAACGCGCCACGCTATGTTTCTTAACAATCATATGTTACAATATTTATTTAAATTTGATTATGGTTAAGTTGGGCATGGGGGTCGGGCTGGGGCTTAGCCCCAGCCCATGGTTGCGGTGATCACATGTGACTGGTGGTTATCCATTCGCATGCACATTTGGTTTATAAAATGGTTAAATCCTTGGTTCTATGTGTAATCCATGTGGCCTTAAATCTTAGCGCGGGGTTTTTAAATGTTTAGCCCGTGGTTTCGGCGTTTATACATGTGACCATGTGTATTATGTGCGTGGGTTTTGGTTTGTGTTTAAACGGTTATGCAACCACACACCCGCCACTTGTCACACATATATTCGCCCTTGGAAACTCAACCCTTTTTGTTTTTGTGCGAGGTCGTATGGAGGACCTTGTGACAGAGAGCTTGGCGGTTAGGGGCTGGAGGTGCCCTAACCATCCTACAGTTTGGACCATTTTTCAGTTATGCATGGTGATGGGTTTAAACACGAATTTGGAGTGTGTTCTGGGTTAAAGCACATAGAGGTGTGTTTTGGCGAACCAAAGCCAGCAAGCTTGAAGGAAGAATGGCAGGAGGCCTATCTTCTTCATTTTTTGGCCGATTGAGGTGCCGTAAAAGCCCAACTAGGGGTTTTTGGACGTCCTGAATCCATTGGCACTATTATCAAGTCCATTTGAAGATTTATTTTTCAGTTTTTTATCCATTTAAGTTTCATCAAGCTCCAGGGAGCTTGAAGCCCTCATTGATTGAGGACATGTTTTGGTGAGCCTATGTTTGTTTTCTATGATTGAATAATCATTTTTGGCTAATTGTTATGCTTTGAACACATTGGGACAGGTTTCATAGGCTTTTGAGGACTTTTACAGGTGTTTTTTCCAAAGAGAAGCTCAGTGAAGCTTATGGCCACATGTAGA
>CBVK0100043493.1:0-23130 GCA_900067695.1 Picea abies | reverse complement strand
ATGTGTTCTGATCCCAATGATACAGTCTATTTTTCCATTGGAGTTGAGCAACATCTTGTAAAATAACTTTTGACAAATTAATCCCAGAGAGCCAAGTCCATTGAAGGAGGCTCAAGGAGATGTAGCCCGGAGAGGGGTGAACTCCTTCTTCATGTTGTTCTTGTTGTGAATTTGATGTTTTATTTGTTGCAAGTTTTGTTGTTGTGTATTCATTTAAAGTACATATTTAACCATTTAAAAGAACATTTTCTCACACATGAACATTTAAAGGCAGAAGCATAAACTTGGCACATAATTTTATCTTGCATATTTTAACACATGAAGCAAGCAAGGTCCTGTAAAGTTTATTTAATGAAGTAGAGGGTGCTTGCATAGAATAACAAGTCAGCCTTCTATTTTTAGATTAGTTGAGGAGTTCCTAATTCGTGTTATTCGATTTGAGCCAGCCAAAACCACAAGTCGGGGAAGCATGAGCATAACGAGGAGGATAGAAACCTCGGGTTCTAACGTTCGAGACCCTAGTCATTAGTTGGAGCAGGTAAAACTCACCATAGATGAACTCTACCAGGAAAATAGAGAACTACGACGACAGTTGGAGGTAAAGACCCTTGAGGTGTCAACACCACAAGGTCGTGAAGGCAACACAACCTGGCTCAAGAGGCAGCTTCGAGAGGCACAATATACGATTGTGTAGCTGCGTGAAGCACAAAGAGTGTCGGAAGAACAAAAAATGAAAGCACCTCAGGGAGCACAAATTAGTCGGAAAAAAAATCCATGTGCAGAAGAGGCATGATTGGCGAACTCTGTTTTGTATTCTCAGACGCAACGCAAAATTTTGATAGTTTTCCCTTTTTTATGAATATTTTCATGTTCTTAATGTAACCGGGTTGGTTGGCCAAAAGGTGTAGACAGTGTCTACTATATGTAGCCTAAGTTTGATGGAAATCTAAAATATAAAGTCTCGAAAATTTGACGAAAGGATTCTAGTTATAGCGGTTGAATGCATCGTTTCTTCTCTTTGCGTGTGTATCTGTTGGGTTCTTTGTCCAATTTTCTTGTAAGTTAGCCCCAATTTTATACTTGGTGTTACTTCGAGTTGCTTTGTATTTTATTTTATATCCTTTTGCAAAAAACCTCTGACGTTGATCGATTTCATTGTACGGTATTGACGTGGCATCACTGACTCGGGATACATGGTACTAAAGACCGGGAACTTAGCTTGCAGGTTATGGTTAGACTAGGGACTTTGTTTAAGTCGAGCACTCTAATATTAACTTGGGACTACCAATGCCGAAAAAGGTATTGGGGATCGGCTTTCAAAAAAAAAACCTATCGTGTACTTTCCTTGTGGTTTATCATCCTCGAAAAACCCCCGATAACAAAAACGTTTCGAAAGTTGGCAATTGGTGATATCATTTCTTTCTTCATTAGCACTTACTACTTTAGCCTTTTGCTGATGCCAAAGGGGTTGGTCATTAGAGATATCCTTGTGTGATGCCTGTTGCAAAGGAAAATTCCCTTCTGCTGACAGCGACAGAGATCGGCGCTCAACAACCTCAGTTCTCTCGTGTGATTTTCTTTCACGCTTTAAGAAACTTTTTGATTTTGAAATTGGGCGCATTGAGTGAAACATTTTAGCTGTTGATTCTTATTCAGAAGTTAAATCTTTTAAGTCATGTATTTTCATAGTTTTAAGCAAACCTTTAAAGACTTAATGAGATTCGAAATGGTAAGAAAATGCAACATTTTCCACAATGAAGACGAATCAGAAAATGCAAAAAGATCAAGTGGTACCCAAAAAGTAAAATATGACATGGAATGTTAGGGTGTGTTGAGTGCTCAATAGGGGGATCTAACCGACTGGTTGTTAATCCCATGAGGGACCTTATAACTGATTTTGTTATCTCCGATCTTTAGCAGGGAGTCTCAGGCCTGTCTTGGATGAGACATACCTTCTTTAGGGAGGGAGGCCACTTTCAGCCACTTTACCCTGTTTCTGTGCATATTGTCCATTTGATTTTTTGTGTGCTCTTTGATTACTAGTCGACCTTAGGAATTTTTTCTGAGTTTTCGTTATCATGGATAGTGGAGTTCCTTTGGCTCCCTCATTTACTGCTACCCCCCCCCCCCCCCCCCCCCCATTATTTTCCCTCACTTCATGGGGACGAATCCTTCCACTTTATATAATGGTATGAAAAACTATGACACTCAGTCCATGCCTTGGGTCTCTAGTCATTTTCCTGTTGATATGCCGAATGTGCCTTCAACATTTCCATCCTCTCCCTGGCCCACTTATATAAATCCTAACATTGGATCCAGGGGCACCATGGCCTCGCCACCTACATTTTTGTTTTATATGAATCATGCCCCTCAACCGATTTTCACGGTGGAAGTTTGGAACCTCCTCTCTTATGGATCCAATCCTAGCTATGCTCTTTCGGGAGCCCATACTCAAATGGGTGCTTATTCTACTTATTACACCCCATCCATGTATCCTTCATTCTCTATGTCGACTCCCTCGAGCACATTTTCCATGACAAGTCCACATACATCCCCGGGTCTTTCCTACAGGGAGAATCAGTTTTACGGTTTGGGCTACCCTCTTCATGCAACCCCTTCACATGGGGGAAACATATATCCTCACTTGATTAATCCTTATCATACCTTCATCTCTTCGTAGACTTTAGTGATGATTCCCGTACAAGCCTCTTCAGACCAATTCTGTGGAGGATACTACCTTTTTGAACAGGAACAGGGGGTAAAACATGACCCTTCCTGGCCTGCAATGTTTCAAAGCCAATATTTCCCTGGACCTTGGAATTAAATGCCACAGCTCACTGCTAGTCTAGTCATTGCCAGTCATACTGGAGCTCCATCACCAACCTCTACCAGTGATGTCAGAGATGGGTCCACGACCTTTGTGAGTCATGTTGGCTACCCACACCCAGTCGCTGCTAGTCATGTTGGGGGCATCACTCTAGTCGCCACGAGTCATGTCAATGCCACATATCCAACCTATGTACATGTAGGAGATGACTCTCTCGCCTATGCTAGTCATGTTGAGAGCATGTCACCAACAGTTGGGAACGACGTTGGGGGAATCGAGAAGCCTACATGCCTCAGACGTAAGCCTAAATTTCTTTGCAAGACTTGTGAAGGAGATCACCTTACTCATTTATGTCCAGCTACGGTTGGGATACTGGAAGCGTGGTTCTATCCCGAGGGACCTTTGGGTTCTGAAGTGTCTGTCATTTCCCCACATCATGTATCTCCTTTGATAGACACGACAGTAATCCTACTTCAATATTCGCCTGACCACACCCCCATTGTCGAGGGTGATGTGTCCCCTATCCCTGTTATCGTGCATCCTCTTCAACCTAGAATTGAAGAAGTGGTCGTACCAGTGCAATCTCTAGTCAATCCAACTCTCCTTTTGGAGGGTGATGCATCCTTCAACCATGTCGTCATCATTCCCGACAATGCTCCTTCTGAACAAGAGAGAGTTTTACTCTCCCCAAGTACTCTTCCTTCAAGTCCTATAGAGGTCCTCTTTGATTGGGATGGTCTTGTGGGGTATCCAATGCCCCCTCCTATGTCTTTCCCAGTAAGAGACATTATCCAATATATCACGGAGACGATAGTGTCTGCTAGCACTTTATCCTCCTCGACTTGGAGAGCCTTGGGTTTTCCCAAGCTTATGTCGGCTATTTGTAAGATACTGACATTCATCAAAAGTCCAACATGGGAGCCTTGGCCTCCCCCGTGACTTGTCACCTAGAAACTCCCAAGCGAGTCTGATTTAATCTCTTTTCTTACTTGTATAAAAAGAGAAAATATTGACGAGTGATTTTTCCTTTTCACACTCGTTAAATTGAAATTGAAAAGTCATGAGTCTTTATTAAGCTCTTTTCTAAATCGGTTTCAAAAAGTGAAAAGATTGTCGAGTGAAATTGTCCCTTTCACACTCGTAAATTGGATTTGAAAGGACTTCTATTTGGCACAAGTTTATCCCTTTTTTACACCAAGTAGACTAAATGTCATGAAAAAGGACATTTTTTGGCGTTAAGTTGTGATTGCATCTCATGCCATTGCTTCTCATATTGAGCCTATATCCGGTTCTCGCTTTGCATTATAAACCGTTTGCCTCAGTAGTTTTTCATCCTCAACCAAGCAGAGCCTCATTTATATCCTTCGCAATTTGACACCCTATACATAGGAGGGAACATTCCCCTAAGTGTCCATCTCCCGCATGCATTCCCTTGCATTGAGAATAGGTATGTTCCACTGCTGGAACTAGTTTTTCTTACTTGCAACACTCGTTTCCTGCTATGTATCATAGCATTCATTTGTCTATGAAAAAACAAAAAACAAATGGGTGGGAAGGGAGTATTATCTTATATTGGCAGCAGTTGTGTCGCCTTTGAACAGAGCACAAAGTTATTGAGTCCATTTGTCATCATAATTTTAGGATTAGCATGGCCTTAGGAAGGTAATCTTGTTACAAATTCTTCTCTACTAACTGGTTACACTTCCAATCCCTATAGAGAATTTCATTGATGCCTCTTGCATCTCATGGTTTCATCATCGAGTCTCTGCTGCCGGAGTCTTCCATATGTCTCTTTATCTTGTTCAAAGGAAGTCTATCAACCTGTTTCGGGCATTTCTCAGAACTCTTGACTTTGCATGTCGGCCATATGCTCAGTTTGTCTTAGAATCACATGATGCAGTAGTCCTCTCATGCACCTTGGTCCTACTTTCATCACTGGTAGGTAACCTTGAACCTAGCAGTCAACATTTCATCATTGGTCGTTGACTGGGTGGTTTCCCTTTTGTTCGATGGAAAGACATCTATTCACACATTGGGATTTGTGTAGTGTCTTGGATGCCATTATTCTTATTGGTGGTTTCCTCACCTTGGTCAGCAATTTTCCTCATTGGCTTCTATTCAGAGGGTATTTTTCATGTACGGCTTGCACTTGGCACACGTGAAAGACGCACAAGTTCATTGGTTCGTGAACATGTTCTTCGTCTTATTTCCTTCAAATCATGAAGCTCCTGATTTGTACCTCGTGCTGAATGATGAGAGATTCCTTAATGTTCTCCTTTCAGCAGGTCTCCTTCCATTGACTTCAGATCATCTATTATGGAAACGGGACCTAGAGTCCTATGAGTATCTTGAGGCTTGCAGTCATTAGTGGCATGTTCTCTCACCATCGACAATTGGGAATACATCAATGTCTCACGATCGATGGATTCTTCAGGTGTTTGACACTGACTCCTTTATTCACACTTGTAAGAATGTACTTGGTGCCTTGATACCTATTTCATTATTGGTAGGTTGTCTTTCGTTTGTTAACGGCATACCTCAATGATCGATAATCAAACGATGTCTTATTGTGTTCGACCTTAACTTCTTTATTCACATGATGTAGACTTGCACCCTTGGCAGATTGTGTAGAAGACTTGAAAGCATTAGTATGTGGCCGTATCTTTTCTGAGATATTTCTTCCTTTTCATTGTACCAGTACCTATATGACTTCATTGATCATGGGAGATCAGATTGCACTCCATTGTATACAGATATCTTCAGATTGATTTTGAGACTGGTTCTACCAGGCCTTATTTGTGACTGCGACAGCCTTTGGCATGTAACCACATTTGTATTTTCCTATTCATGGCCACAAACAGTTGTTTGGTATATTTTCACATGGATCTGCAGTGTAATTCTATTGGCATCCATGTATGCAAAGCCAATGCAGAATGTAATGAGCAACTAGTTCTTCTAGTTGGTTCCCCATCACTCCACTTCTGGGTTGTTTATAATGTAATTCGGCCATTGCAGATACTCCTCTAACCTCACACATTAGGGGGCATCTATTATAGAAATATTTCCCTCACCCTATGCAATCTTGCACAGAAGTCCTTTTTCCATTTCCTTATGCAAACTTATCATCCCTATTTGTAAATCACAGAGCTAAAAATACATATTTTTCCACATGTACACACCTTGCCTACTATACAACTTGTGTATACGTAGGTTGCACCACTACAACCCGCGTACATCAGGATTTGTGCCCAAAAGTGTATGGTTGGGGGTATGACATCGTTTCCAACTTCAATCTCTTGACAACCTCAGTTGAGATCAGGTTCTTATGAATCTTGTTGTAAACAATGAAATGGAGTGGGTTCCCCTTTACCCACATCTACGAGAGGAAGAGGAGCTCCTCCTCCTTAATCTCCTCAGGTTTTTTGGGTTGCATTGTTGTGGCCATGACAGTAGCAGTGGGTTCTGCATCGATGATTTGTTTCCCTTTATTGTGTTCTAAATCAGATTCCAAGTCAGGCTCTAATTATTTTTCTTTGAGCTCAACCACCAATGGTTGTTTCAAACGACATTCATTAGTGTTGTGCCATGCGATTTTGTGGAACTCACATCACTTTCCGGTGTCTTTCTTAGATTTTTAGTCACCTTTCTTAGCTAGTTGATTGGACTAATTTTATTGATATTGAATCTCCTTGATTTGTCTTTCATTTTGTGAGTTAGGGCTTCCTTTTCCATGCTTCTATTGTGGCGTATTTTCAAACCCGAACTCCTAATTACTCCACTGCTTGAATTTTTTCTCAATTTTGATTGCATATCAATAAGAAACTCAAAGCGAGGAGATGTCCAATAAATCCATCTTTGTTTGAATGTACCTCTACGACACTTCAAAAATAAGTGTGACTTGGAGTCTTTGATACCCAACTTTGAGTGCAAGGTATGAAAGATTTTAGTGTACTCTGACACTGTCTAGTCTCTTTTCTGACGTAGATTCATCCATCTCATGTACTAGTCATCGTAGTTTCTGACAGGGTAGAACTCCTCCTTGCGAGCATTGATCCAGGTGGATATTGGTGGCCACCCACCTATTCCAACTGGCTCCTGTTGACATTTTTTAGTTCAACACATTCTTTTGTACTTCTTTGTAATTGTGGGTTCTACACTTCCAGGGTTTTCTGAATCCCTACACATCTTCTAGGTGGAGACTGGTGGCCACCCACCTAATCCAACTGGCTTATTTTGGAATTTTTCATGTCAGCACATCTTTTTGTTCTTCTAGGGTCATTTTGGGCCCCTAAACAATGTTTTTTTTGGCTTGCCATAGTCAAATTGTAGACAGAGTCAAAGTGTTACATCATAATGTGTATTTATCAAGAAGACCTTTCCAAAGGGCTATCATGCACCTAAAGCAAAGGTCATATGAAAATGTTATGACCCCAGGAAGTTGAGGTACTAACTTACCCATCGGGGCCCACATGACTTTTGGCGTTTCATCTCCTAGAGTTAGGTTTTTGGAGTTCTAGGGTTTTGGAATTCATGAGTAATATTAAAAGGGAATTTTGAGCCTCATTGTAATGATTATGATCAGACATATGTGTGTAGCAGCCACATCTCTTCTCAAAGATAGCTACCACCATTCGAGCAAGTGTTTTCAGTTCTGCAGTTTTACAGTTTCAACCTATTTTATTTATTCAATTGAAGTTATTATTCACTAGATATTTGTTGTTGTTCTCCACATCTCATTGTTATTGTATTCATTCTTTTATTCATTTCATTCCACTCATAAATCTGGATCAGTGGTATTAGATCCTTTGCAATATCAGATGTGTTGAGCCCAACAACAACCCATGGGGGATGAAATGAAAGATGATAGAGCAGGAGATCCTTTTAAAATGTTGTTCGAGGAAGCCCTTGTACGACAAAGGAAAGAAATGATGGACAAATTTGCACAAATCCTTCGACGGTTGCCCACAAGAGACACATCTTCATCAAGCATCCATGCAACCCCCTTCAAGGTACATGTAAATTTTGATATTCCATTATTTGAAGGACTGATAGATGCGGATGTTGTAGATAAATGGCTAAATCTGCTCAAAGGGTATTTTTCGGTCCACAAATTTTTCAATAGGGGAAAGATTACTTTTGCACTCCTCAAGGCTATCCCCCGTGTTAAGGATTGATGGGATACTTACTCTTCGAAAAGGGCCATAGAGGAATATACAATATTTGCAATCTCCCCAACATGGGATTCCTTCAGGGATTCCATTAAAGAACAATACTACCCTATTGGAAGCTACAAGGACCAATACACAAGATGGACCACCCTACGTCACGAAAGGGACAAGACAATACCAGATTTCACCAATATTTTCCATACCCTGAGCACCAAATTGGGTATCAAAGACTCTGAATGACATATGGTGCTCAAATACTGTGGATGTTTGCATAGATACATTCAAACAAAAATGGAGTTTATGGACATTGCATCATTGAGTACAGATTTGTTGACGGGCATAAGTGACACACCATCAACTGGAAGGTCAAATCCGAACTAAGGTTGTCTAAATAACCCAAGTCGTTTGGAATGAAATGACCTAACAGGTTTAATGGCTCTGTTGGCCAACTAAAGTCCTAAAAATAAAAGAAATGAAAATAATCTATGAAGCTATAATACTAAAGATATAAATTTAATAATTTACGAACGTCAAAATTTGAAGTATGGATATGTGCATATGTTTTTGAATAATGTATATACAATTTGCAAGTTTTGTTGGATATCTTGCGAAATCGATGTTTTTTGAAATTTTTTATGAAGTAGATAAAGAAATCACATACATTTTATGTTTTTAATATTTAAAATCTAAAGAACTAAAGAATACTAATCAAACACAATTGAAACAAGAACATATAAACAAGAAAAGCTAATTTAAATTGTTCCTATTTCATTTCTAAATAATCTAACTAAAGAAAATGCAAGTAAACTGACCTATAATTAATCAATTAAAATGAGTGTATGTCCCTGCGCAATTCAAGCTCCTAGTTCTCCTTCCTATGAGGACAACATGTAATAGGATGGTGCTAACATTCCCAGAGAAAACTCAAAGGTGTTTTGGAACAAGAATATAATAGTAAACTGATAAATATACAGATCTAATGATCTTATAATGATGAACACTCATAATAACAGAAACATTAATACAAAGAATTCATGTAATACATCATCCAATATCCAACATAAATCCACGATATTTAAATGAAATATTGATCACAGATGTAATATAGGACAACAAATTATAGACAGAATTAAAGTGTTGAATAATATGAAATATCATATGCTGATAAGACTAAAGTTGTATAAACATATTAACATTTCATAAGATAAAGGAAAAACATAATGGGTAAGCGTCGCACTGGTCTAAAGCCAAGGAATGGGCAGCTTGTCCATTTTAGTCTTGAAAGTTATATGTCCATAATGTGTCCTAAAAGAAAGATGTGCTCACTACTTAGAGTGACCAGTATTTAAACTAGTTCAGGATTCAAATGCCCGCATCATACAAGATAGAGTTAAATCCACAAAAATCAGATAATATTACAAAAATAGTGAACTAGAAACCACTCATGCATGAGTTGGTTTATCAAAAATAAACCAAAGTTTTATAAACATAAAAGGCAGAAAACTATGGAATAACTGAGCATATGTCCCAAGGTGTTTTCTCCATGCAATCAACATCATAACCATCAATTTCCTGTAGATAGTAAAAACTGATTTGATATTCAGATAACAATACTAATTAATATTCAAAAGAGACTGGCTATAGAATCATAGATTTTGTAGCTAGTCTTATTATTAGCAAATGAAATCAAACTTAAATCTGCCCATTTCGATTTTGCATAACATTATGGAATAAAATAAAAACAAAATCATTTTACTATTAGAAATTATCTAAAGAAGATTCTGACAGTTCAGAATTTATAACGACTTTGAAACTAGTTTTGTTTTTAATGATTATATTCATGGATCTCTTACCCTTACAAATTTCCTTTATAACAAGTTTATCATTATTGTTCGGATTAGATTCGTTCATAGGCATAGAAGCAACTTTCCCTTTTAATTCATCGATTATTTGTTCCAAATATCTTCTGGGTGAAAACCTACAGGGTAATTTCTTATTCATAGGGGTTTCATCAACAATAGAAGTTGGTTCATTAAATTCAGAGCTATGAGGTGAATTGAAGACCTAGATTTCAATCACTGGTTTGTCCAAATTAGGGTTTACAATTAGATGAGGGTTGACTGTATCATTGACCTGGGTGAAGCCATTTCAGCTTAGAAAACTCTCCCAATTGTCACTGATTCGAACCAACAAGATCTTAATGAGCCCGTGGTGAAACAGAATTGAAAGAGAGTTTGTGCTCTGTCATTTATATTGTTTCAACATTTTGTATAGAATCATCAGAAAAAGAAGGGAATATATAACTTGGAACCCAGCAAAACCAGCAACAGGCCTAAATCTTTGAGCAAAATCAATAAAAACAAAAACGCTTACCTTAGCCGCAAAAGAAATTCTGAGATTTTTCCCTCCAAAGAACGTGATTTCTCTCTAAAACTGTGTAGTTTCTGAAACAACTTCCCACATGGAAGGTAAATGACCCCATTTCTGAAATGGATTTTAAACGGCTTGGTGAAATTCGTAACTATATGCTCATAAACCTTCCCACAAAAATGTGTCTTAGGTATGCAATTACAGGTTTTCTTAAAAAAAGAAACTCAAATTCATTTGGCTCAATCCGAACCACAGGAGCCATGGTCACTGTCAAATAGGCATAGTAGATATCACAGGGGATAGGTTTGGGTTTCCAACAGACAAGCAGAGAAAGGTCTAGGTGAAATGTAATGGCATGAAAACTGCAAAGTTTGGGGAATGTCATAGCTCAGAAAAATGAGTTGGGGAAAATGATAACCAAAGGGCTCGTAAAACTATGATCCATTACCCACGATGAATGGAAAACCCTCCATAGTACAAAACACCAATTCGCATAATGAATGGTCTCATTAATTTTTCGGACAATAAGGTGGATTGAAAACATAGGTACAACATGCATGTACCAATTTACATGAATGTTGATATGACTGTTGAGTTTATGAGAACTATATCAAATGTTAAACCAACATTTTATTGGATTCAAACAATTCACAAATTAAACCAACAATCGACTATAGAACCAATGAAGTCACGATAGCCATAATACCCCAAGATTTTGATAGTGGACTAATCTATAAGTTCATAAGATTTGAGTTTTAATCATATATGGGTGCCTTCAAAGCGACATTTCTAAGGTAAAAGATATGAAACCAAGTCCAAGTTTTATATTTAAATTCATTCTTACAATCATGAATTTAAAACAAAACAAATGAAAATGCAAATGAAAAACTCAATAAGATAAACTTAACCAAATCATCACCTCGAAACTTAGAAACATAAATGTTTACAAATGAAAAGTGGTGGAAGCTACATAAAGATATAATTTCTTTGTGGTGACTTCGATAAAAATTGAAAAAATTGGTGGCTGCCAACAATGGCGACATACTGGGCGAAGCAGTTGTCTCTGCATCACCAGAAAATTTATGTCATGGGCTCAGATGAAATAAATTTTCATAAACAGTTAACAACAAATCAAGCATTCCAATCATAACTCAGAAAATAACACAGTTTAGCACTGGATGTATTTATGTCCGAAAATGTAATCTGGTATCTTATTTAAATCACAATTGTATCAATGTTTATACAGATGACTTTAATAGCGTTGACAGGGCCACTGCTGCTAGTAGGCATCCATAGCCTCGATAGGGATGTCATTTAACCCACTCTAGTACCTCTATCCTATCCAGAGTCGTTCAATCATGACAAAAGCATCTTCATACTTGATAAAATCACAAGACATACCTAAACTTCTTCTTAAACCCGAAATTTCTTCACTGCCAGCAGGCCTATTCAGTAACCCGACGAAGTTACCTTGGTATCATGCATG
Source organism: Picea abies (assembly GCA_900067695.1). Lineage (NCBI taxonomy): Eukaryota > Viridiplantae > Streptophyta > Pinopsida > Pinales > Pinaceae > Picea > Picea abies. The sequence continues at coordinate 11,279 of CBVK0100043493.1, read as the reverse complement.
CATTTACCCTCTTCTAGCAGACCTGTTCAGTGTCCCGACGGATTTGAAAACATTTCCCACACAATGTAGTGCTTTCAACTCTCTAAAATTTGTTTATAATTTCCAAAAACTTCATGATATTTAAGAGAGCGGGGTGATACTAAAAATCTCATAGTTTGGAATGGAAAGTTTGATCATTTACAAATTATTTTTCTGTTTTTATGACTTGCATCATGATTTGGACAGTTAGATTTATGTTAAGAAATATTCTCTAGGATGGGGAAGCACACTGAATTGCTATCATTAAAACAGGAGCAATGTTAGAAGTTTGTTAAGGATAATCACGTCTTCCTGTGATTTTAATGAGAAACCAGGAACATTGTTTGAACAAAAACTTCTCTCTCCTAATCTGAGTTTTAGCACTTACTGCTTGGGTGCTTGAAAATTTATCAACTGTCGCTAAAGAATAAGAGTTATGATTCCCTTCAACAAATGAAATGGTGATTTAGACATAATTATTCAGAAAACAAATCAAAATCAAGCAAAATCAGAAGAACCAAAATCAAAAACAAAAAAGGAAATTAAAAATATTTACAAGAGGGTGGATCTGAAATCATCAAACGAAATATCTCTTGAGAGAGACTAAAAGAAAAACATAAAAATCCTTATTAATATGAGTGTAGTCCTATTCATGGCACCTTGGGTTAGGGTAGAATTGACAGTTCAAATTTACTTATCTCTTTACTTTTTATTTAAAATTTTCATGATGATATTGCGTTTTTGAAAATAAATGTTCATCAAAAAGATGAGAGAAAAGGGTCAAAGTGGACTTCCCTGACAACAGTCATATTATGGTTCTCTTGGTGCACCCACTTGTGTTCATAACTGCATTATTACAAAGAGAAACAGTGAGAAATAAAACTAAAAGAAAACCTACTCCTAAACCTACTCTAACTACTAAACAAATCAAAATACTAAGTGAAGTCATTCTTCCAATGTAGCCATTGGAGTAACTCCAATCCTGCAATGGAAGCAAAATCAAATATTACTAACAAGAATGGTAGTATATCGAAAAATGAAAAAAATATATCATACTTATCTTTATCATCATCATTTAAAAACAAAGCAAGCATGACCTTACCATTCCCTTGAACATTCTTTTTGTATGAATCCTCCAACCATTCTATAATTTTGTCATTATATGGGTCACAAAAATATGAAAAAATGAGATTGTGAAGCTTGTGAGAGTTATGGGGACCTGACATAACCATTAGCCTAGACCGAAGTGCCCCATCCTCCCAAAATTTTTCCTTTCGTTCCATATTTTCTCCATCTGAAGGATATAAAATGAGTGTGTCAAAGTTACCTCCTTGATCTCTAAACAAAATGAAGATAATCTTACCATTCCCTGAAAACTTTTCGAGATATGAATACTCCAACCAATCTACAATCCTATCATAATACATGCAATTACTTACATTGGATTGTTCGAAAGAATTCATATATGACAAATATTCCTGATGAGAATAAAGTATTATACTATCAAGGAAAGAATATTTTAAAAAGGTCGGATCAAGATGGCGAGAACTTATCATGATTCTCGATCGGAAAAGAAGTGTCTCATTCTCTTGAAACTTTCCATTGAGCTTAAATACTTCAATATTAACTATTTGAGGTGGACTAAATGGAACAACCAACATTTTTGAATAATCATCTTTGGTAATAATATTTGGTTGATTATACTTTTCAACCTCAAATAATTGATCATGGGAAAATTTAGATCCTTCTTTAAACACAAATTGAGATGAATCAATGGAAGATGCAATTTGGGACTCTTTCAAATCATTTCTTGATTTACCCACGAATAATTAATGAGAATAAAAATTAATATGTTCATGGGCAGAATTATTTTCCTCTTTATCTTCTATTCAGTAATCTCTATTAATTTGTACCTGATTATATAATGTTGAATTCTCTCCAAGGTAATATGGAACACCCAATTGCACAACATTAAGATCAAAAATATCAGGGTACAAGGAATAATATGTAGAAGAATTGAGGAGATGAAATGCATCTCTTGAAACAATAGGTATATGCATTTTGAAATCCAGTTTTGTTCCCTCTCCTTGTATAAACTGATCAACCTTTGTTGTATTATCTTTTAAAGACTACAAGACAGTTTCTAAGAGACAATTTGGTTCATTGTGTAAGGGAAAATTTGAGAGCAAATCACTAGAGATAGAAGATTGATTAATAGTCTGCCTAATGATTTTGTCTCCTACTGATTGATCATGGACCTGTTCAACTAAATGAGGGGAAGTTTTATCATCCACATGATTATCAACTGCACATTCGACCTCTTTTACTTTAGAAACAGTTATAAAATCTATGAGAGTGTGACAATTGTCATCTTTTAAAGTCAAGGTTCATTTTTCAATAGGAGGAGACATTGTTGGCAAAAAATGATTAGAGGTGACAATTGCATTTTGTAAAATATGATGTTGCTCATGATTTGCCAAAATGAAAGAAGTTGACAAAAATTGTGGTGCTTCAAAATCTTCAAGATCAACATGAAAATGTGACCAAAGTTTTATAAACATAAAAGGAAGAAAACTATGGAATAACTTAATGTATGTCCCAAGGTTTTTGCTCCATGCAATCAGCATCATAACCATCAATTTCCTGTAGATAGAAAAAATTGATTTGATATTCAAATAACAATACTAATTAATATTCAAAAGAGACTGGCTACAGAATCATAGATTTTGTAGCTAGTCTTATTATTAGCAAATGAAATCAAAATTAAATCTGCCTATTTCGATTTTTCATAATAGAATGGAATAAAATCAAAACAAAATCGTTTTACCATTAGAAATTAGCTAAAGAAGGTTCTGACAAATCGGAATTTATAATGGATTTGAAACTGGTTGTGTATTTAATGATTATATTCTCGGATCTCTTATCCTTACAAATTTTCTTTATAACAGTTTTATCATTATTGTTCGGATTAGATTCGTTCATAGGCACAGATGAAACTTTCCTTTTTAATTCATCAATTATCTGTTCCAAAGATCTTCTGGGTGAAAACCTACAAGGTAATCTCTTATCCACAGGGGTTTCATCAACAATAGAAGTTGGTGCATTAAATTCAGAGCTATCAGGTGAATTGAAGACATGGATTTCGCTCACTGGTCTGTCCAAATCAGGGTTTACAATTAGATGAGGGTTGATTGTATCGTTGACATGGGTGAAGCCATTTTGGCTCAGAAAACTCTCCCAATTGTCATCGATTCGCGACAGATGAGAAACCAACAAGATCTTAATGAGCCCATGGTAGAACAGACTTGAAAGAGAGTTTGTGCTCTGTCGTTTATATCGTTTCGACATTTTATATAGACTCATCAGCAAAAGAAGGGAATATATAACTTGGAACCCAGCAAAACCAGTAACAGTCCTGAATCTTTCAGCAAAATCAATAAAAACAAAACGCTTACCTTAGCCACAAAAGAAATTATGATATTTTTCCCTCCATAGAACAAGATGTATCTCTGAAACTGTGTATTTTCTTAAAAAACTGCTCGCGTGGAAGGTAAATGACCCATTTCCGAAATGGGTTTCAAAATGGCTTGGCCAAATTTGTAACCATTTGCTTAGAAACCTTCCCACAAAAACATGTCTTGGGTATGCAATTATGGGTTTTCTTAAAAAAAGAAACTCAAAGTCATTTGGTTCAATCCGAACCACAGGAGCCATGGTCAGTGTCAAATAGGCATAGTAGATATCACAGGGGATAGGTTTGGGTTTCCAGCAAACGCGTAAAGAAAGGTCTAGGTGAAATGTAATGGCACGAAAACTGCAAAGTTTGGGGACTTTCATAGATCGGAAAAATGAGTTGGGGAAGATGATAAGCAGAGGGCTTGTAAAAATATGATCCATTACCCATGATGAATGCCAAACCCTCCATAGTACAAAACCCCAATTCGCATAATGAATGGTCTCATTAATTTTCGGGACAGCAAGGTGGATTGAGAACGTAGGTATAGCATGCATGTACCAATTTACATGAATGATGATATGACTGTTGAGTTTATGAGAACTATATCAAATGTTAAACCAATGTTTTATTAGATTCAAACAATTCAAAAATTAAACAAACAATCCACTATAGAACCAATGAAGTCATGATACCCATAATACCCCAAGATTTTGATAGTGGATTAATCAAAAAGTTCACAAGATTTGAGTTTTAATCATATATGGGTGCCTTCAAAGCGACATTTCTAAGGTAAAAGATATGAAACCAAGTCTAAGTTTTATATTTAAATTCATGCTTACAGTCATGAATTTAAAAAAAACAAATGAAAATGAAAATGAAAAACTCAATAAGATAAACTAACCAAATCATCGCCTCGAAAATCAAAAACATAAATGTTTACAAATTAAAGGTGGTGGAAGCTACATAAAGATATAATTTCTTTGTGGTGACTTCGATAAAAATTGAAAAAATTGGTGGTTGCCAATATGATTATAGATATGCTGTCAAGATTGAGCAGAAATTTAAGAAGAAGAGGCGAGAGTTTGGATCTTCAAAATCCTCATAGTCGAAGCAGGGAAAAGACAGCCCCAACCCACAAAACAAGGGACAGAGAAAAAATGGTCACTCTTAGGACAACCAATCCAAGCCGCAACACAAGACGGGTAATGAGAATTCAAAGAAGGACACGAAAAAATAGTGTGAACATAATAAAATCCCTTGGTACAACACCGAATAATTCCACTCCAAGCAGGCAATGGTGGCCGAGCTGAAAGCTTCTGAGTTAGATGAAGATTCTGACTCTGAATCAAATCCATAAGGTGGGAAGTAGATTATTGATGTCAAACCCAGTGCCATTGTCGCTACCACCAAAGTCTAGCCAAGTGAACCAGAGGAAGGGGAACGCCTCTTTCACTTATAGATGTGGGTAAAGGGGGATCTGTTTCATTTCATTGTCAATAGCGGCATTCAAAAGAACCTGATCTCAACAGAGGTTGTCAAGCGGTTGGACGTGTCAACGAAACCGCACCCGCAACCCTACACCATCAGCTGGCTTTTCCAAGGAAGAGATCTTTGCATCAGCCAACAGTGTCGTCTCTCCTATGGCATCAAGCCCTTCAAAGATGAGGTATTGTGTGATATTGCTCCCCTTGAAGTTTTTGATGTTCTTTTAGGACAACCATATTTTTCGAAGCGACATGTTGTTTATGAGTCTAGACCTTGTAGTGTTATTATTATTTTGGGTAGACAATTGTAAAGGATACCAGAGGTAGCACCACCTACCGTTATTTCTTTAATCTCTTCTAAGCAATACAATAAGGTCATTTCAAAAACTGGGAAGTTCAGCTTCTTTGTGATCTATGCTCATAGTAAGAAGAAGGTCACCACCACATCTATGGCCTATGCACAAAGCCTCTCTTTGCATCAGAAGCAAGTGGATGGGATCGTGGAAGAGTACATATATATCTTCTCCTCACCCATCGGGGTAACAATGCACTGGCAAGTCAAGCATCCAATTTATCTAACCCCCGGTGCACCTATACCTAATGGACCAGTCTATCATCGCTCGCTGATGGAAAATGATGAAATCAAATGTTAGATCTGAGAGCTATTTCAAAAGGGGAACATCAGACCCAACTCCTCCCCTTGCGGAAGCCCAATTGTACTAGTGTAGAAGAAATACAAGACCTAGCGAATCTGTATTGATTATAGATCATTAAACAAAATCACAGTCACGAACCGGTACCCAATTCTCCAAATTGATGACCTTCTTGACCAACTCAAGGGGGAAAAGTTCTTGAGCAATATTGACTTAAAGTCTGGCTACCACTAGGTTCCCATCAAGACAACTGATGTATGAAAGACAACTTTCAAATCTAATGAAGGTCTCTTTGAATCGATGGTCATGCCCTTTGGCTTAACAAATGCACCAACCAATTTCATGAGGTTGATGGATGATGTATTGAGACCCTTCACAAAATTTTTGTGGTGGTATATTTGGATGACATCCTCATATTCAACAGAACTTGGGAGGAGCACATGCAACATATTCAACAGGTTTTGAGCACTCTACGGTAACACAAGTTGTATGCCAACTTAGAAAAATGATCCTTTGGCATGAACAGGGTAAAATACTTGGGCTACATTATTGATGAGCATGGGGTACATGTGGATCTAGCTAACATCCAAGTCATCGGTGACTTGCTAGCCCCGACCACACTAACTGAGCTTTAGAGCTTCTTGGGACTTTCCAACTTCTATCGACGATTTGTGTTGTGATTCTCCCATATTGCATGGGACCTCATCCAAGTGACCAAGGGCAGTGGCAAGGAAAATTTCACGTGGGGGAAGGCACAACAATGAACATTTTATGATCTGAAGTATCACTTATGCTCAACTCCAATACTCCCCTTACCCGATATGTAACAACCATTCGAGACTAAGACTAATGCATATAACTATGTTGTAGGTGTAGTTCTCACTCAGCAAGGTCATCTAGTAGCATACCATAGTGAGACACTCTCATATGTTGTCCAGAAATACCCCACCTATGACAAGGAAATGTATTCCATTGTACAAGCCTGTCATCAATGGAAACATTACATTCTAGGAAGGGAGACAATCATCCACACTGATCAAAAGCCTCTGTAGTTCATAAAGACATAGAGGAAGTTGTAGAACGACTGCAATCAGAAGTGGTCCACCTACCTGCAACAATTCCATCTCAACATCAAGTATAACACAAATCATGTCGCTAACTACCTCAGTTGAGCCCCCGTGGCTGCACTCACCACCATTCTCCATTCCTTTGGGCATGAGGCATCTGAGTGGCCCCAACTTTATCAACAAGATCCAGACTTCACCACCACCTATCAGCTCTTGGGTACATGCACGAATGTCACTGATTTTCACATCCAGGACAAACTGTTATGCCATCTGGTCCATCTCTATGTTCCTGGAAGCGAGCGTGTAAAGATGATTTGGGAGGCTCACTACAGTCGGATGGTAGGACATTTTGGCATGGAGAAAACTATGTTCATTCTACAAAAACATTTTTATTGGCCAAAACTTCAATAGGACGTCAACAAGTATATCATATCTTGCACTGCCTGTTCCATTTACAAGCCAACCATCAAGAAGCAAGGCTTATACACCCCTCTTCCCACTCCTGAGAGGCCTTGGGAATCCATCTCAATGGATTACATGTCTGGCCTTCTGTCCACCAAAAAAGGAAATGAATGTGTATTTGTATTGGTTGATCGATTTTCGAAGATGGTCATTCTCACAACATAAAAGAAGAGCATCACAGCGGCAAATATTGCCAATATTTTCTTCGAACGAGTGTGGGTCCATTTTGGGATACCACAGACCATCATCTCCGATCAGGAAAACAGATTCCTCAACACATTTTGGTCAAGTCTCTAGTCATTTTTGGACACTAATATCACTAAATCCACCACCTTCCACCCTCAAACCGATGGCCAAAAATAGGTCATCAATCGGATGATTGTGCATATCCTGTGCATGTACAACTCTAAGAATCCATGTACATGGGATGAGAGTCTTCCCTATGTTCAACACAGCTACAACAGGGCTCTCCATAGCTCCACCGACCATGGCCCATTTCAGGTGGGGTTGGGATTCCAACCCTTGGGTCCCATTGATGTTTCACTACCTCTTACAACCACACAGGAAAAATATTTCCATGTTCAGTCTGAAGCCAAAAAATCCACCAGATTCATTGAGTGGGTTTAGCACATCCACCAACAAGTCCATGAGATTTTGTAGAAAGCCAATGCTAAGTACAAGAAGCGCCATAATCAACATAGGGTACCACACCAATTTCATGTGGGAGACAAGGTATGGTTACATTTGTAGAAAGAGCACCTTACAGGGCCCCATCGAAAGCTTCACCCACTTTTCTATGGGACTTACATTATCACCAAGGTTGTGGGTAGCAATGCTTTTGAGCTCAACACTCCACCCTTCCTTGGCTTGCACCCAGTGTTCAATGTGGACCTCCTTTGGCCATATTTTCCACCATTATTGGACACCTTAGAGATCGCAGAACAAATGACACCAACATAGCTCAACCTTGAATGCATGGAACAAGCATCCACTAATAATATAGTGGACACACAAGTCAAGGGAACTCACCAACAAAGGATCCAACTTTATCGGGTTGTCAAGGCAGGGCAACTCCTACACCAAGGCAAGTGGCTCACCCGAGGCCAAATTCAGTAGAATTTTTTGTACCTTATAGGTTAACTCACTGAAATGGATACCATTGCTTGCTAAGAGGGGAGGGTTGATCCAGGTGGATATTGGTCACCACCCACCTATTCCAACTGGCTCCTCTTGACAATTTTTAGTTCAACATGTTCTTCTGTACTTCTTTGTAATTGTGGATTCTACACTTCCGAGGATGTCTTAATCCCTACACATCTTCCAGGTGGAGACTGGTGGCCACCCACCTAATCCAACTAGCTTATTTTGGAAGTTTTCATGTCAACACATCTTTTTGTACTTCCAGGGTCATTTTGGGGCCCTAAACAATGTTTTTTTGTCTTTCCAGATTCAAATTATATATGAAGTTAGACTTTGACAGCATAATGTGTAGTTCTCGAGAAGACCTTTCCAACGGGCTATCACGCACCTAAAACAAAGGTCATATGCAAAAGTTACGACCCCAGGAAGTTGAGGTACCAACTTACCCATCGGAGCCCACATTACTTTTGGTGTTTCATCTCCTAGAGTTAGGTTTTTGGATGTCTAGGGTTTTGGAATTCATGAGTAATGTTAAAAGGGCCTTTGGAGCCTCATTGTAATGATTCTTCTCAGATGGATGCATGTAGAAGCCACATCTCTTCTCATAGATAGATACCATCATTTGAGCAAGTGTTTTTAGTTCTGTAGTTTTATGATTTCAGCCTAATTTATTTATTCAGTAGAAGTTATTATTCACTGGATATATTTTGTTGTTCTCCATATCTCTGTGTTATTGTATTCAGTCTGTTGTTCATTTCGTTTCGCTCATAAATCTAGATCGGGCATCTACAAAGGCCACCCAAGTAGGTTCTCTCCCGAATGGCATAGATTCATCCGCAATGTACCTATCCCAGTAACCTTCCCACCAATATCTAAGATGGGAAAGGGATTTAAGGAGAGAAAAGGCGATATTTTCTCTCTCAAAAAAAAATTTGATGAAGTAATAACCTTCTAGTAAATTCAACCATTTTTCTAGATCCTCTCCATCTATCTATCCTTCAAATAAGTGGATATCAAAATTGACTTGTACCTTGAAATGTGTTGCATCTCTGAAATGGTTACTTGTTGAATATGCCTCGATCACCATTGGTAGTCATTTAAGGTTCTGAGAAAATTTTTCCATCATCTCGTTCCTCTGTCAGACAAGGGATTTCTCCAAAAATGTCTTAAAATAATCTCACGCTCTGTCATCTCTCTTTTCTTCCACCATGGGAGGTCATTTGGGATGGTGAGAGAGATTATCCTCAAGCAAAACTAGATCGAGACCCAACTCTCTATACCCTGACCTCGTCGATGACATGCTCTAAGAAATGACAAGGAGAAGACTTCTCTAATACCACTGATCTGGATTATGTTGAGAACAAAATGAGATATAAAGGAAAATATAGCAGAAACATAGAAATATAGTGAAACCCAACTTGTATTAATGAATAAGATAGCAAAACATTGTAGAAAAAAAACTAGTTAGAATTGGGTATCTTATCTCCGAAGAGAAAGAGATGTTATGATCCAGGTGGATATTGTTGGCCACCCACCTATTCCAACTGGCTCCTCGTGTCCATTTTTTGTTCAAAATGTTCTTCTGTATTGATTTGTAATTGTGGGTTCTACACTTTTAGGGCTATCTAAATCCCCACACATCCTCCAGGTAGATACGGGTGTCCTCTCGCCTAATCCAATTGGCTTATTTTGTATGTTTTCATGTCAGCACATCTTGTTGTACTTCCATGTCCGTTTTGCGGCCCTAAATGTTGTCTTTTTGGCTCACCACATTCAAATTGTAGATAGAGTTAGATTTTGATGACGGAATGTGTAGTTCTCTGAAATACCTTTCCAACTAGCTATCACACACTTAAAACGGAGGTCATATGCAAACATTACGACCCTGGGAATTTGAGGTACCAAATTACATCAACTTACCCATAGGGCCCACATGAATTTTCGTGTTTCACCTTCTAGGGTTAGGTTTTTGGATGTCTAGGGTTTTGGCATTCATGATTAGTATCAAAAAGGCCTCTGGAGCCTCATTGTAATCTATTCTGCTCAAACAGATGTGCGTAGTCGCCACATCTCTTCTCAAAGATAGCTACCACCATTCGAGCAAGTGTTTCAGTTCTGCAATTTTACAGTTTCAACCTATTTCATTATTTAATAGAAGATAGTGTTCACTGGATATTTGTTTTATTATTCATATATCCGTGTTTATTGTATTCAATCTGTTAATCAGTTCGTTCAACCCCTAAATCCACATCAGTGGTATCAGAGCGGTCTGCTCTTCATTTATTTTTCTTCGTGCATGTCCCCGACAAGATCTGGGTACAAGAAGTTGGGACTNNTTTTCTTCGTGCATGTCCCCGACAAGATCTGGGTACAAGAAGTTGGGACTCGAACCAATCGATCCATTACAAGATCGATCGTGTCGAACCCGACAACAACCCATGGGGGATGAAAATAAATATGATGCAGAAGGATATCCTATTAAAATGTTTCTCGAGGAAGCCCTCGCATGACAAAGGAATGAAATTATGGACAACTTCGCGCAGATCCTTCGATGGCTGCCCACAAGAGAAGCATCTTCATCAAGTGGCCATGCAACCCCCTTCGGTATAGGTAAATTTTGATATTTTTTTATTTGAAGGATTGATAGATGCATATGTTGTAGATAAATGGTTGAATCTGCTCGAAGGATATTTTTCGATCTACAATTTTTCTGATAGGGAAAAGATCACTTTTGCACTCCTCAAGGTCGTTCCTCCTGTTAAAAACTGGTGGGATACTTGCTCTGATCAAAGGTTCGTGGAGGAGTCTACAATGTTTGTGGTGGCCCCTACATGGGATTCCTTATGGGACACCATTAAAGAACAATACCACATTTTTGGAAGCTACGAGGACCAATACTCCAGATGGACCACCCTACATAAAGAAAGGGACCAGACAATACCAGATTTCACAAGTGAGATCGGAAGAGCGGTTCAGCAGGAATGCCGAGACCGATCTC
>CBVK0100043492.1:0-34434 GCA_900067695.1 Picea abies | reverse complement strand
CGAGATCGGTCTCGGCATTCCTGCTGAACCGCTCTTCCGATCTCACGGATACAAACATCTGCAGGCCTCATATAAGAGAGTCCTTCCTATTAGGGGAAGTTTGTGTTGGTCTTAATATCTGATACCTCCTAAAAATACTGCCACAGCTCAGGGGGAGCATGTTCTCTTTGCAATTGATGTCAAGGGGGGAGAAAATAATTTGGGTGCCTTAGTTTCCATCAATGCCAAAGGGGGAGATTGTTGGAAAATGTTCAACAGGTAGCGTATGTTTGTCATTGATGGCAAGTACAACAGTGAAGATGGCATGAGTATAGGAAGAAAGTACAACAGTGAAGATGGCATGAGTATAGGAAGAATGTAACAGATGGGCATCAGAAGTAGTTTGCGAAGATGCTGCAGAGCAAGCTTGATAAGATCAGAAGAGATAGTGCAGAGGATGGTTGGCATGCTTTATAGGCAGTATGTGCTTTTCATTGATGGCAGGGGGAAAGTGTGCATCGATGGAAAAATAGGAACAAAGTAAGCTCAGGAGGAATTAGCATAGAGTCGAATGCAGGGCGTAGGTGTGCACTAGGGATGAGGTTAACTCACTGCTAAAGCTCAAGAGAGATAGCATACTCAGGATCTCAGGTGGATCAAAGGTTGAGGCCCTTGACACTTAGAAATTCTTCCAAGTAAGGAGGATGAGTAAGCTTGGGAGGAGAAGCATCAGTGATCGTTGGATCTCTTTCAAAATTCTTGAAAGAATGAGGGCCCTCAGATCTGAATGAAGACAAGAAGAGCACGCTAAAGAGGAGGACAGATCTCAGGCATTAGATCCAAGCGCAGGATCTGACCATCGTTGGATCGAGGAGAACCTTCATGCTCTTTAAAGTGCAAGGAGTAGAGGGCTCACAAAATCCCGAAAGAAGGAGGACCATCCATCTTCAGGCAGAACACGTGGACACATATCAACATTTCGCTGACTGGAGAGTCAAAGGAACGGGGTTCCCTAACCTTTCGAAATCGCGACTTAACCACATCCATCAGATCAAGATGTGATCTACACCATTGATCCAACTCCATATCGGAGTTTCACGGATCGAGAGTTGGAGATGTCAAGGAATATTAACATCAAGAATCCTGATTTCGCAATATGCAAAATCGCGACTTAATTGCAACCATCAGATCAAGATGTGATCTGGACCGTTGATCCGACTCCTTTTTGGAGTTTTGTGGATCAGGACTTTGAAGTGACAAGAACACTAAACATCAAGTATGTCGAAATCGCGAAATGCGAAATCGCGAAATGATCTGAACTATCAGATCAAGTGTTGATCAGAACCGTTGATCCCACGCCATTTCGGGGTTTCAGGGATTGCGACTTGGAGAGGCAATAACTCAATGCAACAAGAGTGCCGAAATTGCGATATGTGAAATTGCGATTCAATCGTAACCATTGAATCAAGATCAGATCTGGACCGTTGATCCAACTCCATATCGAAGTTTCATGAATCGACACATGGAGAGGCAAGAACTCAATGCAACAAGAGTGCCGAAATCATGATATGAGAAATCGCGATTCAATTGCAGTCATTGAATCAAGATCAGATCTAGACCATCGAATCATAGGACATGTGGCAAGTGATCGAAATTTCACTGACTTGGGGTCAACGGAGCATAGTGTTGAAATTCACGAAATGAGAAAGCGCGAAAGCGCCTTATGCATAAGGTTGTGGTCACAACCCTTGGTCACATCAGCAAGAGATGGAGGAAAGAGCTAGAGCAACCAAGCCCATTTTCAGGGATCGTGACTAGGGATATTGAGACACATGGTCACATGAATGCTGAATTGCCGAATGTCGAAATGTCGAAATGAATACAAGATCCCATGGAATCAATCCAATGATGCAGGTGAATTTGAACAAGATTGGAGGGCTACTATATCATGACATAGTATAACTGCCAGAAACCACTGATGGTTTCAGCCAGAGGACTCGAAGACACTTGGGGATGATTGACAGAGAAGGTGAAGAGCCTCTGGGAATCTTCAAGAGGGATGAAGATGTTCGTGGAGGTGATTGACAGCTGGATGGGCATTGAGGCCTGTAACTGAAATAGAGAAGGTGAGCTCGACCGTCACAGAGAGGATGAAGAGTCTCAAAATTCTAGAGAGGTTGAGGAATCTCAGTACAACATACAGTGATGTTGAACGATTGCAAAATGACCAGAGGATGCAAAGAGACTTCTGTGTAATTTCCAGAGAAGATGAAGAGTCTCAACTGCCAAAGAGGCTAAGGAATCTCAGCATAACATCCAGCGATGTTGAACGCGTGAGAAAACCGCCAGAGAAGATGAAGAGTTACCATGATGATCAAGCAGAGCATTCGAGAGGTGGAGGATATCAGCGCGGTGTGAGTATACAGTGGTATTGCGCACATTGCATGCAGAAGGTGCATAGAAGCTATAAGTACACAATACAAAGAAGAGATGGGGCTGTTGTTGCTGTTGGAGTTGTTTTGGTTGTTGTTGTTGAAGGTGATTCATCTGTGAAGGAGGAGAGTGCAGTAGATGAATTGAACAAAAGAGAAACTGTGCAGTGAATGGATATGGTGCACAGAGCATAAAAAGTAGAAGAATAGACAGCGCAAGTCATGTGTGCAGGAAGGCAATGAGGCAGACAGAGCAATGAAATGCAGCAGAACAGTGATGAGTCTGGTAAGCCATTGTTGAACATTATATCACTGTAATAAGTTTCAATAGCAAAGATTTATATTTTAGGGAGGTTGGGAGGTGCTCGGGAGGACTTTCGTCCTTAGAGGTTCAAGTGGGTGCTTGAACACAAGGAGTTGTAGCTTCCATCTAGTTGCAACCAGAGAAACCAGGGTGGCAGGGTGGTGCAATTGAGAACTATTGTTCTCTGTTATATAGGTTGGTTGCCTATATGATTGGAAGTTGGTACTTCCATCCAGTTGGTGCTGGAAACACTCAGGGAGTTGGTGCCAGAAAAACCAGGGAGTTGTTGCTTCCTTCTAGTTGGTGCTAGAGAAACCAGGGAGTTGGTGCTTCCTTCTAGTGGGTGCTAGAAAAAACAAAGAGTTGGTGCTCTCAGCAAGTTGCAGCTTGCAAAACTGAGGTTGTAGCCTCATTATGAGTTGGTGCTCATATGTATGATAATGTAAAGAATGTAACTATTACTTATCATATAAAGTAAAAGAGGTTTTTACCCTGTATGGGTTTCCTCGAGAAATATTTGTCTCTGTGTTTCTCATATATGTGACTGATGCTAAATATGCCATTGTTTATTTCCCTGCATTATTGTGATCATCATTTAGTGTTTCTGCAAAGAGTTTAAAAGAAGCATAATTGTTTAAGCACGGGGACAACTGATTCACCCCCCCCTCTCAGTTGTCCAACAACTTAACTCTAGAATGATAATCAAAGGATGGAGACATGCCCCTCCAAGATTCAATTCATTCCACGACATTGAGGTTGTCACCAATTTATGTACTAGATGGAGAAAAAGGATAAGGGTGGATGAAATGAAGGTTCAAATAAGAGACCTAACAAAAGAATCAACTTGTTAGGAGAGGTGACTATTTCATTTTTTAACGAGCTTGACATAGGAAAAGAACTATGCTCAAGGCTCTGGGTTCAATCCCCATATTTCTGTTTCATTTTTTAACAAGCTTGCTACAAAGAGGAAAACTATGCTCGTGACGTCTATTTCATTTTTTAATGAGCTTGATATAGAGAGGAAAACTATGCTAGTGACCTCTTCTTGATCATGACTTCCACAAGGATAATGCCCTGGAAGGAACACATGTCAAGGGAAAAATGTCAATCATGGCTTCCAAGAGATCTTCACTAGATGGAAGAGAGGCACTCTGGAAGGAATACATGTTGACGACCTCGATAAGGGTAGGGAGATATGGCTCTAATAGCCCTATCGAAGAGATCACCATGTCAACTACTAGATCTAAATCATCATGAGTTGAAGTCATGGGAGACAACGCCACATAATTAACATGTGGCAGGGGCAATACTGTCTACATATAAGAACCATTTAGGGAGGTAATTTAGTCAGGACCGATGAATGAAAGTTGATCAATGGTCACAATTCTTCCATCGCGAGGGAAACATATCACACGAAAGAGAGTGGACACAATAGCTTTCATGACATAGACATAATCTCGCCCAAGGAGTAAAGTGGAATCCAAGGGGTATTGGACTACCATGACATCAATAAATATAGTTTTTTCTCCCAAAGTTAGAGGAAACTGAGGAAGGGTCCCTAAAGGTCGACTGGTTCTTTTGTTAAAAGATAACAGATTCTACGTAACCGGCGCAAGCTGAGGACAACCCAAATCTTGCCAAGCAATAGAGAACAAAATACTAATGGACACACCTTCATTTATCAAAGTCTGAGGAATGTCCTGACCACAAACCTTTACTATAATCTAGAAAGGAATGTGAGGGGGAAGATGAGGTCCAGTTAGCACACCCCAATAAAAAAGGATGGCCTCATTACTTGGAGGGGGTTCCACGAGAGAAGGAGGAATGCCCCCAACACAGTAGATTATGTATCAACGAGAAAAACATGGGAAGTATTGGGGTTAATCTTTAGAGGGAGAGTAGGATCGACCGATGTTGGGATCAGATCGACCACTTGGGTTGCATTCTTCGAGGGGAGAATGGGGTTGATGACTGGAAAAGGATCGACCACTTGGGTTTCACTCTCTGGTGGGAGAGTGGGACTGACCGAGGATGGGATCAGATCAACCACTTGAGTTTCACTTTCTAATGGGAGAGTGGGATTGACCGAGGATGGGATCGGATCGACCACTTGGTAAACTGGTTCAACTAAGGACGTGACCATGGATGATTTTAGGGGTTAAATTTCGCTCATGGGCTAATTTTCCATGGTTTTTCCAAAAACGAGATTCGTTATTTTAAAAATGATTCTCCCAAATTCTATAGGATAAAATTATTTTACCTTAAAAATCGCCAAAATTTTATAAAAACTATATAGAATCCTTAGAAATTTGAATATTTTTACAAAAATATCGCCAAACATTTATAGTTGGCATATGAAGGATTAGTAAGATTCGCCAAGGTTTCTACATTTAAAAATAAATTTCCATTCTTAAAATCATCCCTGGACGTGACCAGATTAACTTCATGATCAACCGTATTGATCGATGAAGGGACCAGATTAATCATCCTATCAACTACAGGTGGGTCAAGAGTAAGCTTGTGATAAGCAATTAGAAGTTGAGGTTGTGAAACAGTCATGTCTTCCAGTGATTTCGAGGCTTCGTCCATACGAGGGAAAAGGTGAGTTAGATGAATCCCTTTGCATAACATACATGGGAATTTGACTCTACTTTTCTTCTTGCCAACGGTATCTTTACTAGTTGACGAGAGGTCAACAACATGTTGTTCAGAGGTCGACGACATGGGTTGGCGAGGTTGTGTAGACCATGCTTCTATAACTTTGGATAGACCAGGGAAATCCTTAAGAAGATGGCTACCCTTACAAAGCCTGCAAGGGTACTTGGGATTACGGTTTGTTTGGGTGATCTTGGCATCATCAACACTCCCAACATTATTAACAGTAACTGGTTCCTTTCCAACATGTCCAGCAGTGGTTGGAAATTTGGACCCTTGTTTATTTTTCTTCTTCTTATTCTTTCGTTTCTTCTTCTTCTTATCCACCGAGTTACTATCTTTAGATCTCTCACTCGGTGAAGAAGATGAAATGGAAGAAGACTGTGCAAGTGAATAAGGCAAAGAATATCTCACTGGTGAAGAAGGCGAAGGATCAACATGAGGTTGATGCTCTTGGGAGGAAGTTCTTACAAACGAAGCACTAACTACATTCGGGACTACCTGAGTGGAAAACAACCATATCGGTAATCCAATTGTGAGATCTGGAAGGCTCAAAGTAGCGATGTGAGGAGGACCAATATTTCCATAAGAAGGAAAAACAAAATGTTCCCCTGGAATAAGGGTTCCTTAATTGGTCATTCCGGGAACTAATGCCATAAAAATAAATATCCAACCTAGATTATGCTAGGGAGAACAAACAACACACACTAAAAATCTAGTAAGCAAGCAAGAAAACAAAACCTTCTCACAATGAGCACACTAGTTGGTGATGAAATCCAACTTCACGGGAACAAAGTAAGAAGGGGTTGAGATAGAGTGGGTGAAAAAGTTATGTTGACGACCTGCTTAACGGACTTACGCCTTGGTGCAAGCTTCCACTCAGTAATTGTGGATTTATCCTCCAAGGAGCCCGAGTGAGTTTGGCCAATGTCGATTCCAGGTACCGTGAAGAATTTCCCCTCCACAGTCACCATGTGTAAAGACCCTAAAGAGATAGGCCAATAAGGTTACCAACTACAACAGTGATGCCTGGGGAAACAGTCGACAATCTGATCCACGCACAAGGGCAGGGTATCTAGCTCGAAATCAACTTGAAAGGCTTCCACTCATCATTGTGGGTATACCTTCAAGCGACCCCCATAATATGGACAATCTCTACACCAAGACCAACAAAGCAAGGTGAGTAACTCTGTTAGTCTTAATGCGACCTCAGGTTTGACCCTTGTGTGAGAAGGGCTTCCCAGGACAAAATGTAGCAATTGGATTTTACCGCTCCCTAACACAAGATCCTATGTTTGTTTGCAGCTTTGGAAAGTTATCTTTCACACATATTCCAAATCCCTACAACTAATCTAATGTAGGTTTGCTACCAAAAAATATAAAAATGTCTAATCAATTTTAGTTTAGCGCTTGATTTTTAAGGTTGTTGTTACTCAAAAGGAAAATGACATGGACAATATGGTGTTTTGACCGACTTGAAAGTTATGAAAAGAGATGAAGATGCAATATTTTCATTTCGATGAAAGCTATGTTACGAGAAGGATAAAACATTTATCATTCTAGATGCACATTGTCCCAAAAAAGCCAAAAACCATGCAATTCCGCTACTTCAAGTGCAAGCTAGTTTCACTACCCAAAAAAAATAATGCATTTATCTTCTTTGTTTTATTATGATGTATCCAGAAAGTAAATACAAAATCTTCAATTCTCCACTACTTTCAATCAGGAGAAAGAGTCATATGTAGATGCAAAAGACACGAAGCAAAAGGGATACAAACAAAGCATGCACAAGGCAATGAGGTATGAAAGAAAACAAGTAAAAACTTGTTCTGACAAACAAGAACACAATCAATGATTCTACAACCAATAAATAATTCAAGGAACACAATAAAATGTAGAGAAGAATCCAAGAAATGATAGGGAGAAAGAGAAACCACTCAAAACTATCCCGACAAAACATGTAGCTAGAAAAGGCAATTTTACATTTTTGAAAAAGGTTTCAAGCTCCAATCAAGAAAATAGGGAGTGATAAGCATAAAAAATCAACCTAAATAACTTCACAAACCAATCACAAAGTCTGGGTAAATACTTCCACAAAACAAGCTGAGAAAATATGAGGAGAAAAAGGCAAAACTCCTCCAAAAAGGAGACTAGCACTCCCTATATCAAGGGTACAGGGTGTTGCAGCTCTCCCTAAAGCACTGTAGGGGAGTTCTAGTGCTCTGATATGACCTACAAGGGGGCATTGATCCACCCAGAAATTCAAAAAAAGAGCCAAAAAAATTGCAAAAACTCACCCATAATGCATGAAAATTGGTGAAATTGCTAGTGAAGGTAGGAGAAGGTTAATGGATTATGAACAACCAGGAATTTCTTGGGAAAATTACCTCAAAGATCAAATGGAACAGTGCATAGATCCTTGAATTCCTTACAACAACTTTCATACCATCAGATAAAGGAGAAAGCAATAAATCGACTCAAAACCTCAAAAGAAGAAGAGTGACTCAAAGTAAGGAAAAAATGTCAGAAATCCAAACCAAGCATAATCAATTCTCAGAAATGAAGATGTTGGAGGACAAAAAAAGGACACACTGAGATATTAATAACCCTAAGCAAATGAAATCAACAAAAAGTGGACTCAGAGATCAACTCCCTATAAGGTTTTTAACAGAAAAAGACCAATGCTCAGGTGTCAAGGGCACCAGAGCATTGCAACGCTATGTGGGAGCCTGCAAGGGAGTGCCAGGGCTCTGGTAGCAGAGGCAGGGGAGCTCTAGCCTCTTGGAACTCAGAAAACTGCCCATAAATTAAAAAAAAAACTCAAGAAAATCCAAAAAATCAATGTGTATGGGATGAATCCATGAGCCAACAACACCTCTAAGAATCAGAAACACAACATGAATAAGATCCAAAGGTGAGAAAAGGTCAAAACAAGACCAGGGAAGGAAACCAAAACTGAAAGCTTCATCCCCAGTGGAGTCACCAATTTATGTTATAGGGAAATTCCCCTACGGACAGGTGAATACCCTCTTGGGCTCTAGACTCCTAAGACCAAGACAGAAAGGTGCTAACGTTAGTCACTGACATCCTTTTAAACCTAGCTAAACTAATGTATAGAGAAGAGGAAGAAGATGTACCTTTTTACGATGTTTGTCCTCGCACAGTCCGAGTTGAGCTTTGATCCCCAAGCTCTTTAACAAGTCCTGCAATCCAATCAAAGACAAAACATGCTTCCTATTCTACTATGATTAGCTTGAAGCTAGATCTATCCATTAAAGACAAGTTCATGTAGATAAACACAATCTTGAAAGAAATAGGCCAAGCACATATGTATTAATGAGAACTCAATAAAGATACTTATAGACCTTTGATGATGCTTCAACAGCCTCTACCAACTCTCCTTATCCAACCCTTAGCTCAAATAATGCACAAACAAAATGACTATGATTCATTGATTATCTCCCTTATGAGATCATAAGTTTGATGCCTTCAATGTCTCTCTTCCTTATGAGATCATAAGTTAGGTATCTCTCAATTTCTCCATATATGTTTTTACCATGAGAAGGCCTCCTTATATAGGCTTGGAGAGACCCAACCACCTTAGAGATTCTTGGGATAGGTTGAGGATATTTATCCTCCAGTTGTGGATCCTCCCTAAGATCGAGCCTTGACCTCAGATTCAAATCAAACCAACTCCAGAGATGAAGGGGATTTTTCCCTGATTTTCCTCAACAACCCAAGATTTCCTCAAACAGGCCAATGCTCCCCCAAAAGGGTGCATAGAGCACTGCAACTCTCCCTCAAAGAAAAGTAAGGAGCGTTGGCACTCCGTAAAACTAGGTAGGGGAGTGTTTCCCTTCAAAAATCATTTTTAAGTGGTCTTTTCCATGGTGAAAGATTTGTACTCTTTGGCAAATGATTTCTCCTTCTTAAACCAGTCTTTGAAGGTGTCTTAAGTGTCATTGTGATGTCATTAGATACACAACATAGGAAAGATGAAAGTATAATGTTTGTGACACTTGCGACACTTATGGCTAAAATGCGACACTTGTCATGATGACAATAGGTCATCACTGAAGCGAGTAATTTTGATGTGTAACAAGTATATTGTGGAAGAAGGAAGTATTGCTTTGTTCTTTGCAGGATTTATCTTGCACCAAGGTCTTGGACATAAATAGAAATGGTTGGAACAACAAGGATAACCGAATGAAAGGAGGTAGGTCATATATCCCATTCTCTCATCTTCTCTTATTATTATGTTTATAGGCATATAGAAAAGATTTAACAGGAAAGTAGGGAACCATTTGTTACCTTCTTTCTTGTATCAAAGGAGTATTCATCCAAGGGGGGGTTTGCTTATCCGTAGGGGAAACTTTTCAATAACAGAAACTGGCAAATCCACTGGGGATCACTCATTTTAATATTTCCTTAGTGTTTTATATCCCTTTCAATTTTTGTTTGTTGCTTGATCTTTTTGGATTATATGCATCTTATTTGAATTTTCCCCTTCCCTCATCATTATTGGGAAGGTCAATGAGTCAATAACCTGACCCTTTCTCATATCTGGGTGGGTGTGTGTCTTTTCACCACTCTCCAGACTTCATCCCCCCCCCCCCCNNCCCCCCCCCCCGCTATAAGGGAATACATGGAACAACATCATGATTATCGACCCCTCTCATTATCGCCCCCTCTTAGTGCCTTGGGGAGCAATGAAACCTTGATCATCACCCTGTTTGTAGTGTTACAGGGGAAATAATATCCTGATTACCCCCCTCTCTTAGTGTCTTGGGGAGAGATTCAACCTTGATCATCACCATGTATGCAATGTTAAAGGGGCGATAATCCTTTCTTTGATTGAATTTTGAGCTTTCCTTGCCTCTTTTCTGTCATATTTTTGTCTCAGAACCTTATATTAGATTCCTTCATGCATGATTGTGGCTTTGACTGATTAAATTTTAGTGATTATCATATTTTTGTTTCCTTTTTCGAGTTTCCATCTCCTATCAAATTGTGAAGTGTACATGATTGTCCAAGGTTAAATCGATCCTTTGTCCAAGTCTATGTCATCAATAGTTTGATCCTTATTAGTTGTAGGAATTCAATTTTTGGTCACCTTGATTCCAAGGCCTTGTAGGTGTTTTACTTGTTTTCTTTTGGATTCCTTTTCCATGGTTTGGGGTTTGCATATGTTGCATCAATCCTTTTTTTTGAGTTTCTCGCCTTTTTCCTTTTGGGAAAACTTTTGATCCCTTGAGAGCACTCCTAAACTCTTTGGGCTTACTGAAACTTTGCATTAATATTTGATCTTTACTAATTGAATTTTGGGTTTCAAAAAGTGGTTTTCCTTTACATTTTTGGGTTCTTGTTTGAATGTGTTGGAGGCGTTCTTGCATTTGAATTCTTCCAGTTCTTGTCAACTTTTTTAGTGCATGTTTTGTTTGCGTGTTTTTTCTTCATGATCCTTTGCATCATCATTGAGTTATTTCATTTTGTTTGAAAGTAAAGTAGAAAAAAAGAGTTGCATTTGAAGTTAGTTCATTGCATTTGAAAAAAAACAAAAGAAAATATTGCATTCTAGAGGGGCATGATCAAGCTCGCATTTTAGAGAGAAGTAAATTGCATTAGGCATAGGAATCTGGGAAAGAAAAATACTGTCCTCTTTACCATAGCTAACATTCATCGAAAATGAAATCTTTGCATTTCATTTTTGTGCACGATTTAGAGTCAATTCATAACACCATCTAGTCCACTTCCGCTTACCCTTTTGAGTAACAAACAACCATTAAAAAAAATGAGGCACATAATCTAAAATCAATTAGAATTTTTTATTTGATAGCAAACCAACAAGTCTATGATTTTAGGGCATTGATAGTAGGGTGGAGAGTGATCTCTTCAAGGCCACATGAACGAGACTATAAAATACTAGAGAGAGTAAAATCTAGTAGTATTAATTAGCATTAGTTGGGAAAGCTCCTCTCACACAAGAGTCAAACACAAGATCAAGTGAATCGATCGATTGCGATTTCCCCTCTTCTATTCACCTAGTGGAGCTATCACAAGTTTAGGGCTTTGAAGAGTGGTAGATCCTCGAGGTGATTCCACTTCTTCTTAGTTTTGGGTCGCACATTTGTGTCCAACATTCCCACGCCCATTTCCTAGTCTTGACTGTTGACTATATCCCCCCAGCCATTCATTGTGAATCGGTAAACATAGTAACCTATCATGGGATTCCACAAATGTGACTACAAGGGGGATTCCTTCTGCAAGGAAGGTTCCTTGTGGTACATGCGATAGAAATTCAATCTTTTCTTCAATGAACTAGGAGGGTATTTTCCTGCGGTCTCTTACTTGCACCTTGGGGTATTTTTGCGTGAATTTTATTGTAACTATTGTTCATTTATTTGTTGTCGGCCTCATCTCCCATATCTGGAAGATCCTTACTTCCTTTTTCCCTATCATAAGTTATTTTGTTTCTTTCTCATATCTTGTAGGGACTTTGGTAGTATGTGCTCTTTCTTGAGGTTTCCAATCAAGAGACCCCCTTTCAAGGGGAACCTTATTATTTTCCTTGTTTTGGAAACATTGGTCCTCCCTACATTGCTACATTGACTCTTCCTGGTTTAATTGTTGGGTTATTGGTATGGTTGTTTTCTACTCCCATGGTCTTGAATGCCCATGTTGTTTCCCAAGAAATCTCTCCACCTAAAGAACATCAACCTCATGTTGACCCTTTTCCTTCTTCACCCATTGTGTATTCTTCCTTTTCTTCTTCCTCACCTGGTGAAATCCTTGATTCTAGTAACTAGGGGGTTAAGAAGAACAAGAAAAGGAAGAACAAGAAGAAGAAAAATAAGTAAGGGGCCAATCAACCATCCATTTCCATGAGTGTTGATAATGTTGGAAATCCTACCAACATAGGCCACAAGCCTAAATTCCCTTGCAGGATTTGTAAGGGTGACCACCTTCTTAACCATTGCCCTAGTATTCCCAAGGTATTATAAGTGTGTTCCATGGTTTCTCAACAACCCATATCGCTAGCCGTTGCAAGTCAGGTTGGTTACAACCCATCAACTAGTGATCCTAAGGTTGGGGGGGAAAGGGTAAATTCATGTTTCCTTGTCGGTTATGCAGGGAAATGCACCTCACTTTACTTTTCCCTCATATGGATGAAGCTTCACAATTGTTGGAAGACATTGTTGTTTCTCATAAACCACCTCCAACTGCTTCCCATGAGTCCTCTCCGACCCAACTTTGGGTTGATGAAGTGGTCGGTCTGATTAAATCCTCAATCGATCCCACTCTTTCCTTGGAAAGTGAAGTGGATACCACTCGTGTTTTTCTTCTCACTTCATATTCCTCCTGACAAGGGGGCATTTCACCCATTTAAACAGAACCCCCTCCAAGTACTAAGGTCATTTCCTTTGATTGGAATAGGCTGGAAGAGCCCCTCCTTCCTTCCTTCATGCCTTTCCAAATCATTGTGCAAGTTTGTGATAAGATCATATATTACATTATTGTTGACAAAGGGGCTTATTTTATCATTCTATCCTCAACCACTTGGAAATATATGGTTTCCCCTCATCTTGTTCTTGATCTGAAAATGAAAAGGCTTGAGTCTCTTAAAAATTGCAAGTGTAATTTGTATGTGTTTGGGAAATAGGATCAAGTTGAAAAAACATAAAACTTAATGAGTTTTTATTTAAACATGAGCAATGTAAAAATACATAACATCCATCAATAACAAGAACATTAACACAACAAAATGATAAAGGAGTTCGTACCTCTCTTGGGCTACATCTCCTGTTCCAGCTTCCAATGGATCATTTTCATTAATGCTCACAGTGTCAAAATCAGTGATATACAATGCTCAAAATGAAAAATAGATGGCTTCAATGGCTCCATAATGTCCAAAAACCCCTAGTTGGGCTCTTCCTGCACCTGGTTTGGCCAAAAATTGAGAAAAAATACAACTCTGGATGTTTTTCCCCAATAGCTTGTTCCCTATGCTCACCAAAACACACTTGTGCGTGAATAACCTAGCTCTCGAGCGTTTCTCATGCCAAAAACCCATCACATGCACCTGTTTCACAAATGGTGGCATATTGTCACACAATTAGGGGACTTGACACCTTTTCCGGGGGAGGTAGTGGTCGCGTGGCCTCCCATGTGGCCAAGCGCCAACCGAAATTTAAGCACCCATACTTTAGTCCATTCAAAAATCTGTGCCTGAGGTCATATGTTAAAGGAGCATGGTATATGTGACCAGGGTTGGGGCTAAGCCTTGACCCTTTTCCGCCTGGAAAGAAACATACAACAAGTTTAAATAACAGTTCCAAACTATAGCGGTAAGAAATATTACGCGGGTGGGTTGGTAGCCCGACCCTTGCCAAGTCTTTGCCACTTTTGGAGGTCCCAAGTTCGACCCCTGCAGGCTCCAACAAATTTTTAACCAACAAACCAATGACAAGGTGTGACTTGGCGGCCCCTGGCTGGGCCATGTGGCACCTTTCCATTTGACCACCAAATGGCATGTGTCAGCACCTTATAGCTCCAACTCAACCACTGCCAACTCACATGCCATGCCATCTTATGCGACATCTTCACTTGACAACTCAACACCTACCACGTGTCATGTATGATCCCATGTCACATCAACAGTGCGATCTACACAATCAGACAGAACATGATATATCTCGCATACGATGTCTGTTTGATCCCATTCAAGTTGCGTTGGGTTCATGAGGATGAGATCTACGCCATGAATCCATTTTCGATCAATTCTGGGAACTTTGATTCTTGAGCACATTTTGTTCCCCTGGATCACTCCTCCCTATTGGGAAGATTTTGGACCTCTAAAAGACTACTTTCAGTCTATCTGAAGATGAGGGTACAGTTCCCTCACCTTTCCAATATCAATCCATATAGATTTTCTTGGATTTGTGCCTTTAAGACCAACACAAAGGTATTCCACATTCCCTCATTTTGAAGTTCTCATCCTCTTGTCGATGATTGTATCCTCATGCAGTTCTGAAAGATATTTTGGTGAGAAGTCATCTATGGAAGGAATCTAAACATCCTCTCATTGATCATCAATCAAAGGAGGCTCATATAATCTCAAATTATCAACATTAACAATTGCATACATTTGCATATAAGGAGGGAATTCCAAACGGAAGACATTGTTACCAATCTTTTCAAGAATATTGAAAGGTCCATATCTAATTGGTTTCAGTTTTTTACCTTCTCCTTTAAGCCTCTCCTTGCTAATGTAAATCAAAACTTCATTTCCAACATGGAAACTGTGATTAACATGATGCTTGTCATGCCTTGTCTTGTACTTGGCTTGAATCTTTTCCAACTGTTCTTATACCATTTGATGCACCAACTAAATTTGTTCAATGAACTTCTTTGCTCTATCAATGTCATAATGACCATCAATAGCAATATCCTTCCCAAAGATAAAATCTAAAGGATATTTTGGAAAATAACCAAAACATGCCTCAAATGGAGATGTTTGAGTTGAAGAGTGCTTAGCCTGGTTGTAAGCATGTTGAATATAGTGTAGGTGCTCATCCCAAAGCTTAGGATGTTTGCTGCAATAACCACGAAGAAGATGTATTACTTCTATATTCACCACTTCTGTTTGACCATCGGTTTGTGGATGAAATGTTTTCATCATGGCCATCTTTTGAACAGTGTTTACATGAGAGTTTCTCTCCCTCTTTCTTGACTAAAGCATTATTTCTTCCATTTCCTTTTAATTTCCTCTTTCCCTTGTCTCCCTTAACAAATGGCTTCTTTCTTCCCTCTTGAGGTTCATTCCTCCCTCTTTCTTCCAAATGAGTTTCATGTACACAAACTTCATCTAGATTTGTAGAGTTAAACATAAGTATTGTGTGCCTCAAGTAGCTATGCAATACTCCAATGTACTTGAGTAAAGTTTCTTGAGAATATAAATCTATACCCAAAATCAAAGCTCTTCTTCTAAATTATTGAGTGTAGCTTTGCACACTTTTCCCTTTAGCTTGTCTAAATTTTTTCCAATCCATAATAGTTTTATGCATGTATGCTAATGGATAAAATTGTCTTTTAAGTGCAACAATAAAATCATTCCAAGAGGATGAAACTTTACCATGTTTCTTCATGCCCTCTTAAGTTTTGACTTCCCACCAAATGAGTGTTGCACTTTCCAATCTAAGAGAAGCAACCTGAACCTTAGTTTCATCATATTTGATTCTTTGTATCATACAATACACTTCAATCTGATGAATCTAGTTATCCAATTTCTCAACATTTACCTCTCCATTGTAGATAGGCAATTCAAACTTAATATCAAGCTTAAGCAAAGGAGTTTGTGGAGGAATTTTACCATGTTCTTTTGGAGAATTTGGAGGTGTTTGTGAAATGGTAGAATAAGTGGAATATGGAGGTGAAAAAGGTGGAGTATCACCATTCCCTCCATTTCCTTTTGGAGTTTTATCACCACTATCTTCATTACCTTTTGGAGGATTTGATCTTTCACCTTGCAACCTTGCATTTCTTTCTTAAAATAAAACTTTCACTATTTTTGTCATATCATAAAAATACTTTCTGAAAGTTTCATCTTCTGAAGTAAGAGTTTCATGACTCTCCTCATGAGCCATACTTGGTGAATGCCTCCTTGAAGCTTGAAGTGATTGTGTAGTTCTCATTCTTGAAAGTTGAGAGCTTGGCTCTACAAGTTGACCTTCTCCTCTTGTGAGCTTCAACCTTGTAAGAATCATAAAAAAAACACTTGCAAATAATCAAACCTTTAAAAACCTATGCTCTGATACCAACTTGATCTAAAATGAAAAGGCTTGAGTCTCTTAAAAATTGCAAGTGTATTTTTTATGTTCTTGGGAAATATGATCAAGTTGCAAACACATAATCTTAATGAGTTTTTACTTAAACATGAGCAGCATAAATAGATATAACAAACATCAATAACAAGCACATTAACACAACAAAATAATAAAGGAGTCCACCCCTCTCTTGCGATACATCTCTTGGTCCATCTTCTAATGGATCATTTTCATTAATGCTCAAAGTGTCAAAACCAGTGCTTTACAATGCTAAAAATTCAAAATAGATGGCTCCAATGGCTCTAGAAAGTCCAAAAACCCCTAGTTGGGCTCTTCCTGCACCTAGTTTGGCCAAAAACTGAGAAAAATACAACTTTGGATGTTTTTCCCTAATAGCTTGTTGTCTTTGCTTGCCAAAACGCACTTGTGTGAGACTAACATGGCTCTCGAGTGTTTCCTGTGGAAAAAACCTAGCACACACTCCCATTTAGCAAATGGTGGCATATTGTCATACGGTTAATAGGCTTGGCACCTTTTCCGCTGAAGGTAGTGGTCACGTGGCCCCCCATGTGGTCAAGTGCCGACCGAAATTTAAGCACCCATCCTTTAGTCCGTTGAAAAATATGCACCTGAGATCATATGTTAAAGGAGCATGGTATATGTGACCAGGTTTGGGGCTAAGCCCCCACCCTTTTCTGCTCGGAAAGAAACATACAACAATTTTAAATAATAGTTCCAAACTATAGGGGTATGAACTGTTACATGGGCGGGCTGGTAGCCCACCCTCGCCAAGTCTTTTCCACTACCGAAGGTCCCGGGTTCAACCCCTACGGACTCCAACAAAGTTTTAACCAACAAACCAATGATGGGGTGCCATGTGGCGGCCCCTGGTTGGGCCATGTGGCACCTTCCCATTCGACCACCAAATGACATGTGTCAACACCGAATAGGTCCAACTCAACCACTGCCAACTCACCTACCACGTCAGCCTCTACCACATCATCACTTAACAACTCAACACCTGCCATGTGTCCTGTACGGTCCTATGACACGTCAATAGTACGATCTACATAGTCAGACTGTACGGACTGTACAATCAACATTTTTTTTTACCTATTTGGAAAAGTGGGCAGAACACGATATCTCTCGCATACGATGTTCGTTTGATCCTGTTCAAGTGTTGTTGGGTTCATGAGGATGAGATCTACGCCATGAATCCATTTTTGAGCAATTCCGAGCACTTTGATTTTTGAGCATATTTTGATCCCCTGGGTCAGTTCTGGTTACCCATCATCTATTAGCTTTTAATAGAAGATCCAATGAACCTTTAGGGACACTTCCTCATCTTCCCATCACCTTAGGAGGGAAAATTGTTTGTATCAATGTTATGGTAGTTCAAGGCCCCTTGGAATTTAATTTAATCCTTGGGCAGGACTATGCATATGCTATGAAATTTTTCATCTCCACACTCTTTTGAGTTATGCATTTCCCTCATAATGGAAACATTATGACCATTAACCAACTTTCGTTTGTTAGTCATGATTTGACTGTCGACCATATGACTTTCTTGAATGTTCCTTATATGAAATCGATATCCCTCCCGCCATAGGTTAATTATGTGGTATCATTTCCCTTGTCTCCAACCTCTGAACATCATGCTAGAGTTAAATCGCTAGCTTCTTCTGATCATGTTGGGGGAAAAGTACCAACATTTGGACATCATGTTGGGAAAAAACCCGTCAATGGGTATCACTCAAAGTACCAACCTCTGGACATCATGTTGGGAAGAAACTCGTCGATGGGTATCATTTTGAGCATAGTTCATTTTTCATTTCAAGCTTGTTAAACAATGAAACCAACCTCGAGAACAATTTCATTCTATGTTTCAAGCTCATTAAAAAATGAAGCAAAAACTTCAAGCATAGTTCATTATCTATTTCAAGCTCGTTAAAAAATGAAGCAAACATCTTATTGTTTGCTTAATGGTTGCACTTGCTACTATTTCACTTCTATTTGTCGTCTTACTTTCTTATGGCCATTGCAATTATGGTTGACGGTAGTTGTCCGCATACGTTGTGCCCATTTTGCGGTTACCCTCTAGAGAGACACGTTGTTGTGAGTGGTCCTTGATTGCCACGCCTACTTTCTATGCCCTATCACTGTCTTTTCTTAGGATTCGCTCCGCCCATTGGAACTTAGTTGCATGCCACTTGTTCTGTCTAAGTGAGCTTAGTATTTTTTCTTTCTTGTGCTCGTAAATACATGCAAATAAGTTAACGAGTATACTTTTATCACTTTTTTGGGCTTGTAAAAACTATACAAAAAAGTAACTCTTTGGAGTCTCCTTTAAGCTCTTTTCAGAATCTCTAAACATGAAAATATTTTCAAGCGAGCTTGTTTCCTTTCACACTCGTCAAAAGTATTTTAAAGAGCATCTATTTGGTGTAATACTTTTAACCCTTTTCAGACCGAATGGACTAATTATGAAAAAGGAATACTCTAGTCAACCTTGGATATAAGGGTTCTCTCGTGTAATGTTTTATACTTTTTCGGGCTTAGGGGACTAAATATATGAAAAAGAACACTCTTGGAATCTTCTTTAAGCTCTTTTTAGACTCTCTAAATGTGAAAAGACCACCAAGTTTATCTTCTCTGGACTCATAAAATTATACATTGAGGGACCCGTATGGGATCTAACCCCTCCTTCTCCAGGTTTGTTAAACATGTCATGAGGGACTCATTGAAGATGATCTATATTGAGCATATGTTATCCTCCTCATGCTCATTATAAAACAAGGAGGTACTCACTGTTCATTGTAGGGGGGAATTTGTGGGAAGTGGGTTAGGTTTTTGGAAAGCATTATAGCAGTTGTTTGTTGTCACCCTTGAACATGGCACCTACTTGTGTCTTGTCTTACATTTGGGTAATTTGCACATCTTTGAGTCATACCAATCCTTTGAGTCAGTGTACTCCTTCAGCCCACCCGAAGAGTGCCCCAGTTACTGTTGCACTGTGTTTTGGTCTATATCTCATTGAGTCAATGTTACCAATTCATTTGTCATGCCTCACAATGTTCAAGGGAAGTTTCAGCCCAAATCAACCACTCTGTAGTATTACCAACCTTCATCGTCGTGTCAGTTTTTTCTCATTTGATCTATTATATTACATCATTTTCCTGTCTGAGTTTCATGTCGATGATGGGGGAAACATCATGGACCTCCTTCAACGAGTTTATTCCTATCGACTTCAACACATCATCCAAGAATTAGACTTAGAAAACAATTAGTACCTTGGAACCTGCATGCCCCAATGGCAGGTCTCCTCACTTTCGACAATAGGTTTACATCATTTTCCTCTAATTGAATGATTCCACGAATGTTCAACTTTAGCTCATTTATTCATGTTTGTTGGAATGTACTAGGGTACCTTGAGAGTCATTGTCATCATTGGTGATTTCCCTCGCACTTGTTAATGATACACCTCAATGACTGGTAATAAAGTGGTTTCTACCATGTTTGACATCAACACATCTATTTGTGTTTCTATAATTGTACCATTTTGGTATCAGGACGAAGACCTTGGGAACCCCTCAGGAACCCACCTCTATTACCTGCCTCACCCGGGTTGCGATGGAGATTATTTGAGTACTTAGAAGATTCTAGTATGACCATCATGTTGGCAATCTCACTGATATATATGTTGTCACATAGATCCACTTATTTCCATTGCGTATTCTTTCGTGGCTACAACCCGATCAAGTCATGGAGGTATGAATCTGCATTGTATTTTTGGTGGCCATATCCTTAGTCAGTGTTTTCATGGATCCGTAGTGTATTTCTCGATGACCATGCATCTTTGGTTCATTTTATTCTGAGTATGGGTATGCCTACCTTGAGGATGATACATATATATTGGTTGATGTTTGTTTGCAGCTTTCGCCCAACTCTCCTATTCTATCACCCTTGCACATATATTTTTGTAAAGTGCTTCTACCATCAACTTTTATTCCGACCTCACACTTTAGGAGAAAGTTTTTACACACCTATTTTTCACACTACCAAGTGTCACACTACCAAGTATCACACTTAAGCATCACACTTTACCAAGCGTCGCAATTTAATCACCATGTGGGAGTGTTTGTCATAATCCCTAGACATATTGGAAGGGTAACCTATCATTTGGAGGTCGAAATACTATCTTTCACCTTGAGTTTTTGGCCATTTTTTAGTACCATCGCTCCCCTACCCATATAAACAGGAGAATTAACCCTTTTCATCGCTCCTTTCTTAGTTATAGGGGAGTGATACTATCTCCCTATGCTCACTTTTAGGGGGTGATGAAGTGGTTGTAACCATTATGCCTTATTTTGAGAGGTTGTTTCCATGAGATTTCAATTGGTTAAAGGTTGGTTCGAGCTACCCTCTATCCAAGGAAAGGTCAATCTTGTTTGTTCAGCTAAATCCTCATTTGATCCTATCCTCTCCTCAAAATTATCTTATGGTTGTTATGCCTCAACTCCTATATAAGGGAGTCCATTCTTGGGTGAAAGGGAAGGAATAAACTTTGGAGTATCACACTGCTATTTGTGTGACATTCATATTACCTATTCCTCTCATTCTTATGCTGTTCATTATATGCATGTCTATTTTTTCCTAGTTTGATATAGATAAATCTATTTTGCTTAACAATATATTTTGGAAGAAGGAAGTATTGCTTTATTCTTTGCATGATTTCTCTTGCACCAAGACCTTGGACATCAATATCAAGGGTTGGAACATCAAGGAAACCCGACTGAAAGGAGGTAGATCATCTATCCCATTCTCTCATCTTCTCTTCTTATTCTATTTGTAGGCATATAGAATAGATGAACGGGAAAGCAGGGAACCATTTGTTGCCTTTTGTCTTGGATCAAAAGAGTCTTGATCCAAGAGGGGTTTCACTTGTCCATAGTGGAAAATTTTCCACAAAAAGAACGAGCTGAGGTAGAAGGAAATATTGACATATGCAAGAAGAAACAAAGCTTCATTTACTCAACCAAAGGTAGTAAAGTCTCCATCGCATGTTACCAAGGAAGTGCCTCCACCTCCAATTTGTGACTTGCTCCCGAAGCCTGCACCAGTAGAAGAAACGTTTCGATTGGATATAGATGTACCATCTATGATTGGGAAGATGGATATATTAGTACCTATGGTTGAGATGTGAAAAATCCCTTCCGTAAGAAAGGAAGTCTTGAAATCATTGAAAGTACCAGAAGAAGTAGAAGATCATCCTGTGATCTTGAACACCATGTATCATGGAAAACAAAGGGAAGAAACCCCTCCTTTATACCTTTATTTAGGTGTGAATGGCCTCCATTTGAATAACTAGACATTGGATTTCGAAGATTCAATAAATGTAATCCCATTATTCATGAAACAACTCGGCTTAAAGACTACCCATCCATACGAAAATGTTTATGGTATTGACTCAAAGAAGGTGAAGGTATATGGCCTCATAGAAGATTTTGAGGTCTATTTGCAAGAATTCCCTCAAATTAGCCTCATCGTGAACATATTTGTAATTGATGTTCCAGATACTTGGGGTATGTTCTTATCAATAAGTTGGTATGCTAATATTGGTGGTTTTCTTTGTATGGATCTCACTCATGCTCATATTCCTATGGGGGATGGTACCTTTGATATTTTGTATAGCCGACAGGTGGTTGAAAAACATGTAATGGATTTGAATCACCCAGATTATCACAGTGAATGTGAGTTTGATGTGCCTCTCCAGATCATTGAGTATGATCCATAGGATTTTCCTTTTGCATAGGAGGATTTCCTAGAAACACTACTCCCAAGGACGGGTAAGTGTAAGGAGAAGCTTGCAGAGTTCTAAGGAAAATATCTAGGATCCATCAATATATTCAAGAAATATGAATATAAGAAGGGTATTGAAAGAGAGGATTTTATCAAGGACATGGTCAAGGTGCAACCAACAATACAACATTACATTGAAGACATACCTTATGTGGATTTTGATGAAGGAAGCCTTGCACTCATGTGGGATAAAAGAAAGGGAAATCCCAAGTATGACAAGATGAATGAAGTTTTGTGGCTTGGCCCTTACATCATCAAGAAGTTTGAGAAGGGAACATATTACCTATGTGCCATGGATGGGAGGAAGATGTCATTAATAGTTGATATGTCTCTCCTTCGACCATACTTCAAAGGAACTTGACTTCTTCGGGGCCATGGGCCCTAGGTAAGTAGGCAGGTCATTTGCATTCATGTGATCATGATAACTTAGTTACATTTACTCAGTTTACATGTCATATATCATTTACATATTTCTTTATGTGCATCTATTCATGATTGTATGATTCGTTTACATAGATAATTTTTCATTTTTGTTTAGAATTTTTGGAAAAAATGTAAAATTTTCTTTCTAAGATTAGTTTTTTTGCATTTTTTTTAATATGGACAAAGGGGTGATCAATCCACTCTTGATATCCAACATTTTTTTTGTTTCAATGTGTTTGTAGGCACGGGTCTTTCCAGGAGATGTTGTGGTTCTCATGCACTCTGCGACAAGTACATGTCTTCAAGTAGGAGCCAAATGTTACCCCCCATTTCTAGGGGTAAATAAGGAGATGATGTCTCGGGGCCCTCAAGTTGTAGACATGGAGTACCAAGAGATGGATTGACTTCCAATGTTCGCTCACACAGACAGAGCCTCATCTCAACACAATACTTCTTTGTTCGTCATGATGGCATTCACCACACCAACTTGCTTCTGAAAGATAGTGGATCTTGCTCCATGAGAAAACAAGTCAAGTTTTGTGGTAAGTGTCACCTTAATACTTGAAGCATTTGAATATGTTGCATTAAATATTCTCTTGATTATGGAGCATCTTCTTGGAAATTATGCTTTTCTCCCTATTTCACCTTGGTGAGTGTCATGGTTTTCTAGTAAGTGGCCACCCTCAAGGAAAAGGTTTCTACTGGGGGGTTTGTTGATGATTACAGCTTCGTGAGACATCCTCCAGGACATAGAATAAGTGAGTCGGCTTGTGAGAGAGCCCATGAGTTGGGTGTGCCCATGAGATGGGTGTGTCATTCCTCTCTCAGACTGAGATGGAACGTTGTGTGCCCTGGTGTAGGGTGAGGATTCCCATGAGATGGGTGTGTCATTTGAGATGAAATGACGGGTGAAGGTTCCCATGTGATGGGTGTATCGTTCTCCCATGTGTAGAGAGTTGAGACGATGTGGTACTCCAGATAATTCTCCTGTGAGACTTAGTGAGATAGAGATCTGTTGAGTAGGATGTCCTTGTGGCTGAGCATAGGTGGACGTGCCCCAAGTGGTTGAACATTAATGTGTGTGTGAGATCCATTTTTATATTGTCTAAGAGTAATATTTACATGTAACCCTAATTGTGATGTAAAGGGTACAGGTCGGCCCCACCATAAAGAGAAATATAATTAATGATTATTGTAAAAGGTAATTAATATTGTAATTATTAATTATATTATCAGTTATTGAGGTCGTCCCTATTGTTCCAATAGACACCACTTTTGATGTGTCCAGTCTAGTATAAATAAAGGTGATTTCCCCATTGAGGAAACCAACAAACATGTGATTTTGGAAATTTCAGAAAATACATATTCTAGGGCTGAAGTGCACACCTATCTTGGGCACTAGCTTTTTGGTTTTGGAGAGCACCCTTTTGTGTGCTAGGTCTATGGTGTGGGAGATATTTCTTGTGTTCTTGTGCATGGTATTTCTTCTTGTGATCTTGGTTATTGCAACAATTGTTAATGGTGTAGCTGCATTTTTTTATGGTTCAAGTAAATGCTAAAATTGAAATAAACTTAATTATTGAGCCTATCATAGATAAAATTCAACATGGTACCAGAGATTAGGTCTTGAATAACCCATTGCACAAGCATTAAAGCAGTCATCCTCTCCCTTTTGCAGAACTGTACGACCCTCCTAGGGTTTCTAGAAAATTTGTATGTCCCTCTCTTTTTCGGTGTTCCAGTACTTAATACTTGAAAGTTGGGGATGAAAATTGCATAGGAGTGTACAACCTCATTCAGTGCACCTTCAACAACCTTCAGATTTCATTTTCGAGCATTTTGATTTTTTGGCCCTAGGGTTTCTAGGGTTTCACAATTTTCTGCAGAAATTTCAAAATAAGGGTTTTTGTAGCTCATTGAAGAATATTTTCAGCTCACCAATGTTCTTCTAACTTTCAAGGCTTATTGTTGGCATTCATAAGCCAAACAAAACCTAAGTTTGATAGCCTAGCCTAGCCATTATGTTTTCTATCCCAGTTGGCAAGGGTTTGTGAAGAATCTGAAAATATGATGAAAAAACCCTTGGTGGAAGATAGGCTTGATGTATCAAGCAACTTCAGCTTCTAGAATTCAAGACTTCAGATCACTCTTGAAGAGGAATATCTATTGTGGACAATACAAGAATACTTACTAGAGACAACTGTCGATGAAGAGAAGGAAGAAAGGAAGGAAGATGACGTCAAGGCAAGGAAGATAATCATCTACTCAGTAAGAGATCATCTCCTGCCTCATATTGCCAACATGAAGACAACTTATGAAATGTATAAGGTATTGAAGAATATGTTTGAAAGTGACAACACCCTCAGATCTCTTACATTGAAGGGTCAGCTTCAAAATATCAAGATGACAAAAGGTGACATTGTTGCTACCTTCTTTATGAAGATGTCAGAGATCAGAGATCAACTAGGTGCCATTGGAGAAATCATATCAGACAGAGAACTTGTTTTTACCACTCTTAATAATCTTCCAAAACATTGGGAACCATTTCTTCAAAGTATCAATGGAAGAGAAAATCTACCTACTTTTGATTGTCTGTCGATAGACTGTACCCAAGAAGAAATTAGACTTATAGCTAGAGGAGTGGAAGACTCCCCTCATGATGAAAATCATGCTCTTGCACTTCATACAAAGAAAGGAGGAAGAAATAAAAGAAACTTCAAGCAAACATTCAAAGATGAGAAGACTTCATCAACTTCAGGTTATGATCAGAGAAAATACATGTCAAAGATCTAGTGCTTCAGATGTGACAAGTATTGACACTTTGCGAGAAATTGTCCTACCAGAAACAAAGGAAGACAATATGCTTCCACCGCAGACATTGATCCAGACCCACCTCAAAAAGATGAATACATGAGAAATGAGGATTACTTCCTCTAACCTTTCTCAGGAAGACCAAATACAAGAGTGAGCATAACTTTAGACTAGGGTAAGTTGTTTTACTACATTCCTTATTTAATTTAATCATTAACCTATAGTTGATTGAATTTTGGTAATAAAGGGTATTATCCATGGTGTGGGAGCCCTCATGACTTGGACCATTATCCCTGGTACGGGAGTCCAACTTTTCTTGATTGATTATTAGTCTAGTACATGAGGCCAACTTTTCTTGATTGATTATTATTCTAGTACATGAGGCCATTTTGATTGTTATCCCCATGGGAGGACATCTTGGTTATTATCCTAGTATGGAGTTCATAAAAATACTATAGTGTCATTAGAGGACCTGAGAATACATGAGATATCTCCAAGCTAGCAAACACAGAAAAAGGAAGATGTCTATCCTTCAGACTTCAAAGGGAGTCAAACTATTTGAGAAGAAGGAAGAGACAATACCTTCTCCCCTTCAATAGTTCAGAGGGAGACAACCATTGATTCAATCGATCCAGTTGATCCAATTGATATTTCCAGAGACATTGTAGTAGGACATAAAAGGCCTTCCTGGGATCAAAAAACTCTGTAAGAGGCAAGGGGACATACATCTCCTCAAGGCACATTCTGAGAGAGAAAGAGAGCAAAGAGACTTTCGAGCTATGTTTCAGACATGAGCCATGCCATTGATACTGAGTCTTCTTGTTATGGAGAAGCAACAGGTCAAGAGGTATGGAAAGATGCCATGACAGAATAATATCAGTCCATCTTGAAGAATAATGTGTGGGATATCGTTCTGAGAACAGAAGGGAAGTCTGTAGGGACTTCCAAAGTTGATCTATAAGATCAAGTATGCATCCAATGGAAGTGTCGAGAAGTAAAAAGATATATTTGCAGCCAGAGGGATTCATGGTTCATGAGTCAACCGAGAAAAAATCACTATATAGCAGGGAATCATGTATTGAGATATCTATGAGGCACAGTTGGATATGTTCTAAGATATTCCTCCAATGTAGACTTGAGTTTGCAGGGATATGTCGATGCAGATTGGGTAGGGAGAACAGTGGACCAGAGGAGAACATCCAGTTGTTGTTTTACCTTGAGGTCTGCCATGGTTTCTTGGTGCAGCAGGAAACAAAGCTCTGTGGCCTTGAGTACCGTAGAAGTAAAGTATATAGCATTGAGTGTGGCAGTCCGTGAAGAAGTTTGGCTTCACAATCTCCTAACAAGTTTATTATATCATGAGATGGATCCTACCATTATTCATTTTGATAACCAGAAGCACTCTGAGAACCTTGTGTTTCATGATAGATCGAAACACATTGAGATAAAATATCAGTATATCACAGACATGGTGTAGAGGAAATAAGTACACGTGAAATACCTTCCTACACATGAGCAAATTGCAGATATCTTCATCAAACCACTTGCCAAGATGAAGTTTGAGTACTTCCATAAGAGACTTGGCCTGGTGGAGAATGACTCCCCGGCTGAGAGGGAGTGTTGATGATTACAACTTCGTGATACATACTCCAGGAAAAATACTGAGTGAGTCGGCCTGTGAGAGAGCCCATGAGTTGGGTGTGCCCATGAGATGGGTGTGTCATTCCTCTCTGAGACTGAGATGGAACGTTGTGTGCCACTATGTGGGGTGAGGATTCCCATGAGATGGGTGTGTCATTTGATATGAAATGATGTGTATGCCCCTGTGTGGGGTGAGGATTCCCATGAGATGGGTGTGTCGTTTGAGATGAAACAATGTGTGCCCCTTTCAGGGGTGAAGGTGCCCATGTGATGGGTGTATCATTCTCCTATGTGTATAGAGTTGAGACGATGTGGTCCTCCAGATGATTCTCTTGTGAGACTCAGTGAGATAGAGATTTATTGAGTAGGGCATCCTTGTGGCTGAGCACAGGTGTACATGCCCCTAGTGGTTGAGCAATAGTGGGCGTGTGAGATCCCTTGCTATAATTTCTAAGAGTAATATTTACCTGTAACCCTGATTGTGATGTAAAGGGTACAGTTCGGCCCCACCATAAAGAGAAAGATAATTAATGATTATTGTAAAAGGTAATTAATATTGTAATTATTAATTATATTTTGAGTTATTGAGGTCGGCCCTGTTGTGCCAATAGACACCACTTTTGATGTGTCCAGTCTAGTATAAATAAAGGTGATTTCCCCACTGAGGAAACACAACAAACATGTGATTTTGGAAATTTCAGCAACTACATATTCTAGGGATGAAGTGCACACCTCTCTTGGGCGCTAGCTTCTTGGTTTTGGAGAGCACCCTTTTGTGTGCTAGGTCTATGGTGTGGGAGGTGTTTCTCTTGAGAATATAGCAAAGGATTGTTGGGTTTTCTTCCCTTGCTGAAAAGGGTTTCCCAAGATAATTCTTGTGTTCTTATGCATGGTATTTCTTCTTGTGATATTGGTTATTGAAACAATTGTTAATGGTATAGTTGCATTTGTTTATGGTTCAAGTAAATGCTAAAATTGAAATAAAATTTATGCTTGAGCCTAGCATAGAGAAAATTCAATAGGGTCTCCTTCAAGGGTCATCGTACCATTATGCCACATACTTCCCACTTTCCATTACTTCTTCCCCTCCATTTCTCCATATTTTAGGTTTTTGGTCTTATTGACCCAAGAAGGGCATGTAGGTCATTTCATGGGAAGAAGGGGCCACAAGGTTAGTAGGTGACCTGAAAAAAACATCATGCAATAAAATCTTTCCCTTATATCCAAAGAGAAATGAAACACCTCTCAAAAAAATAAGCTACCCATAAAAAAAATAACTAATTGATAAATGGTGCTTTCCACGGTAGAGCGTATGTGGGCTATGCATTTATTTTTAGTTCCCCTTATTGTCTTCAACTTGGAAAAGAATGCAAACCAAGGTAGAGAGTATGTGGGCTACACATTTCCTTTTAGTGCCCCTTACTATCTTCAACTTGGAAACACATGCAAAATGAATGGCTAATAAAGGTCTTGGAAAAATATGCTTTAAAAACAAAAAAAAGGAAAATGATGTGGCTAGCCCTCAACTAAGGCACCCATAAATGAGACAATAAGTGTCCTTGTATGTCATGGAAACCCATACCTACAAGTATAACCCCATCCACCTCACATTCACTACATGAAAGGATTATCCTTGGTAACATCCCCTACTTGAGGAATTGGTTCACCCAATAGAGCATTATGGCACCCCTCCCATATCTAAATTTGGAAAATTGCATAGGGTCTTTGAGCACTTGTTTGACTTTAAAAGGGAAGATTTGATGCACACTTTTAGGTGGTTCTTGTATTAAACGTGATTTACTTGGAATAATACATATGACTTGAGACCCTTGGAGGGCGAATTTACTTGTCTTAGTAGAGTGAATGCCATACCCCAATCATTGGGACATCTTGGATGAGGGACGTTGCCTTTGGAGGCATTTGATTATCCATTGGAGGTGATTTGATAGCCATCCTAGCCCCAGCGTTTTCCTTTGGAGGCCATAGACTTCACTTTTGGGGCATGACATCATCAATTGGAAGACTAGGGTTTGGTGGTGCAAGGTGTTTGATGATGATATGATATGTTTGTTGAAGGAAGACCCTAGCACATTGACATTTTTCCTTGGGAGGCCCAACAACTTCCTCAACAAGCTCAACATTTTTATCATCATTATCCTTGGGAGTGACATCATCATTTTAGGGCTTTCTTCAATGTAATTTTTTATATTTGGTAAAAAGTATTGTTTAGGAAGGAAAATTTGTGAGGTCGGCCTCCTCAAATTATGAATGTGGAAAAACTATTTTAGGTTACCTCATATAAATAGAGGTCACCTCACATTTCATTTGGACATAACTCACTTGAATATTACATACCTCTTGGCTGAAATTTTTCCCTACTTGGGAAAATCGATATATCTCTCTCTTGTGCTATTGTGGATGTTGATTACTTGTCTATTGGAAGGAAGACTAGAGCTATCTCTTGGATTCTTTGTTCTTTCTATTATGGTGAAATATTCTTGGTAGATGAGGGTTTTACTTGCTATCTCCTAGAATTGGTAAGCAATTTTTTGCATATTGTTGTTTTTTATTCTTGTTTCAAGGTTATTTTGGTAAAAACCCTTGGAGGAGTATAAGAGCATACACCCTCCACCAAGATATATCATTGTACCATTGAAAAAAATCTATTTGCAAAGGTTTCTAGGAGGAGGAAAAGGGATTACACCCTCCTAGATTTACCTTGCTAGGTTTTGTTTACTCTAGAGAGTGTTATCCCTATTTTTTGGGATAACTAAGGAGATGATGTCTCAAGGCCCTAAGGTTGCATATATGGAGTGCCGAGAGATCACATGACCAACAATGCCCACTTTCACATACAAAATCCCTCTCTATCACCACATTATGATCCATTGTCAGTGCATCCACCACACCAACTAACTTTTGGAAGGCAGATGGGTCTTGCTCCATGCGGTTCAAGTCAAGTATTGTGGCAGGTAATCACCCTAATATTTAAGGCATTTAAACATGTTGTATTTGAGCTAATTTTGATTATAGAACACATGCTTGGACATTATGATTTTGACCCTATTTCACCTTGATAAGTGTCATATATTTTCTAGTAAGTGGCCAACCTTTGGGGAAGGTTTGTGACTGGGGGTCCCTTGAGGGGTTATCGTACCATTCCCAACCAAACTTACCACCTTCTGCTCATTACACTCCCCGCATATTGTCTTATTCTAGGCCCTTTGAATTTAGTGACCCAAGAATGGCATGTACCTCATTTCATGGGAAGAAGGGGTTGGAGGCCTAAAGGGATTGTTTTTGGATAAAAAGATAAAATCCTAAATATAGACCTTCCATATTCTTCTCCCATGGATCCCCAAGAAAGCAGTGAAATGATTTTATGAAAGAAAAGGGGGACCTACAAAAATAAATAATAGTGAATGCTTAAGAGGTTAGTTGGAGGATAGGAGGTCTCATCACGAGCCGACCTATCATGATCATGGGTATTTAGCGGTATTACATTACTGTCATCTAGTCACCAAGACAGGGTAGTGGCTCTTAGTTACACAATTGAGAGGAAGGGGGTCTCATCACGAGCCAACCTTCTCATTTCCACGAGGTATTTGTGAATGACATTATCGTTATCTAGACACCATGCCAGGACATTGACCTTCAACTTGTTCCTTAAAACATGAAAGAAATAACAAGAAAGAATGGCAAGAATATGGGCTTGGAAAAAGTGCATTACAAACAAAGGTGCCACAAACCCTCTACAAAGGCACCCATAAATGAGATAATACAAGCCCTTGTATGTCATGAAACTCGTTGACCTATGAAGTCTAAAACCCTTCCACCTCATCATCCATTACATAAACTTGAAGGCCATCCTTGGGAGAATCCCCTACTTGAGGGATTTGGCCTACCCAATAGAACTCTTATGACACCCCTCCCATAGTTAAACTTGATCAATCGTATAGGTTTTTTTAGAATTTGTTTAATTTGATCAGGTAGTTTTGATGCACATGTTTAGGTGCCTTGCTTATTAGATGTAGTTTACACTTGTCATGATATATTTGACTTGAGATATTTGGAGGGCGAACCCTTTTGTTTTGCGAGACCTTTCTTGGTGGCCAGTTTTGGGAGAGCAAACCTAGCTTGGGCTTCCATGGGGCAAGGAGCCCACAGGTTGGATGTTGTAGGACTGCATATTGGATCACAGATAAATTATTTTGGTGACTTACATGTCAGAAAGGAGGATCTTATCCAGCCCCTAGTACCCAAACAACTTTCCTAAGAGAGGCAAAATGTCATCTTTTGAGGCTTGACGTCATGATTGAGGGGGTTTGATGGTGATGGAGTTATTACACATTGACACTTGGCATATTTTGA
Source organism: Picea abies (assembly GCA_900067695.1). NCBI lineage: Eukaryota > Viridiplantae > Streptophyta > Pinopsida > Pinales > Pinaceae > Picea > Picea abies. The sequence continues at coordinate 3,136 of CBVK0100043492.1, read as the reverse complement.
CTGAAGGAGGCATGGATTGACCCTAGAACATGATGAGGAGGCTCAAAGAGCCCCAACAACCTCCATTCTCTTCTCCAATGACTTGTTCAAGTGGTCAAAACATCCCCTACAGGGGTGACATCATCTTATTTTTAGGGTTTCTATTGTGTTAAAGTGAAAAATAAATATTATTATTTGATGCAAGGGGTAAGAGAAGGGTTGTTGACCCCTTATCTTATGTTTTACCCTTGCTAAGTGGAAAAACTATGTTTTAAGGTTTTTGTATAAATATATATCATGTGAATGTCATTTTATAACATATCTCTCCCATTTTGAGAGGCTAAGGACTGAAATTTTTGCTACCTTCAATATTTTTGCTCTCTTGTGCTATGGTATGGTGTTCTCTTTGGTTAGTGGCTACATGATGATTATGTTCTAGCTTATGGAGGTCATTTCTATCTCTTTATGGTGGTTTATCTTGGCATGTTAAGAGTTTATCTTGTTGCAACTTGAATTTGGTAAAGGCTACACTTTTTGTTGTTTTCTTTGTTCAAAGTTCAAGGTTTTTGATAAGTTAAGTAGGGAGTATAAGAACATACAACCCTACCTAGCTCCACCATAATCTATCATAGAAATATTTTTTGCAAGGGTTTACTAAGGAATTATAAGGGCATACACCCCTTAGCCTAAACCTTAGCTAGGATACTTTCTTTAGGGAATAAGAGGATTTATAGCCCCAAGGAGATAGTACCTCTAGCTCTCTATCTTGTGACCCCATTAACCCATTAATCAAAGGCACTATTCATTGCATTGGAGAAACAAAATAGGGGGAATTCTTTCATACATCACACTTTCCACCTCTTTCCCCCCTAGGATCACTAGATTCCCTTCTTGAGGTGACCACTTCACCTCTAAAGTGACAAAAACACCTACCTAAGGTGACAATGGGTAGGTGCTCTCTTAGTTGTCACCATTTTGGTGGTTGGCCCGGGCTTTTCCCAACCTATAACTTGTGTGAAAACGAGTAAAAGGGATTACACCCCTAGAGAAGTAACAAACCCTAGCTCTCACACAAGAGACTCCATTAACCTAATTGATAAGGAACTTATCTACTTGCATTGGAGATACAATTTTTTTGCATTGGTATACGTGAAAAGTTGAGATATTACATTTGCTCAAATTGGAATCTATTTCACATGTTATAAGCTTTATTGTTACCTAGGAGCGTCTTACTTAGCCAAGTAATTCTCTTTTATGTTACAAATCAATGCTACATCCATTAGGGTTGCAACAAAATCATCTAAACCCTTTCACTGCTCACTATTCTACCATTGAAATTTGCTTTCAAGCTGCCATAATTAATCCACTTGTCTTTGGCTATCTTTTGGGTGGATTGTTTGCTAATTTTAGTGGGTTAGATTTTTCCCTTGTAGAAATTGTTTGCTATAGCCATTTGGCTGTCACAATAACTTTTTGATAACACCTAATAAACATCCCTAAAAATCCTCAAAATCTTGCTTTGTTTATTGGAAGTTTAAGTAGTCATTCCTAGCTTAGTTTCCATCATCTTATACTTGATTTTGGTGGTTTAATTTGCAGCCATTCGTAATTGTTTATTGCTTATTTATACACTTGTATACTGCTGAAATTTGGGACAGAAAGGTTTCTTGTTGAATCCCCATTCGCTAAAGGCTTGTTTTCTCATCATTTGTCTTGTTCCAGGTAGGGCTAACATTGTTTTGTATGTACACAACCCTTGGCAACCATTTACCCTTTCAAAAGACCCTTCTCAAGCCTTTCTTCACCTACAAGATTGACTTATAGGGGATACACTCATCATCATCTCAATTTTCCATCTCAATCCCCTTAGGGTCATGGAGATTACCCCCTTGTGGTGATTTCATCATCACTAAAGTGAATGGAATGTCTATCTAAGGTGACAATGGGTAGGTACTCCCGTTTTCACTCATCCATGGTTTGGGTTGGGCTTTTCCCAAACTACATATTGTGCGATAACAATGCACTGTATATCCAATTATAATGTTGTAATTGCCAATGAGTTGTAGTAATTTTAAATGAATATCTCAAGGAAAGACACCAAAATGATTTTACAAGTCATCAAATTAAACTATGCTAAATCCACACTTGTAGAAATGAAAGCACATGTTGCAGGAAAGTAAATGACACTCTTGAAAGAAAGTAAATCACACTTGCAGAAAAGTAAGCCACGCTTGTACGAAAGTAAATCACGCTTGCGGAAAAGTAAACCACTCTTACAAAAAGTAAGTCACTCTTGGAGGAAAGTAAATCGCACTTACAGAAAATTAACTAACTCTTGCAGAAAAGTAAATGTGACTTGTCCAAGTATTAAAGTGATCTTGATTACTATAATAACTATGTTATGACTCGTGTACCTCAAATTATAAGAATCAAACCACACTATGCTTGTAAACAAGGAAAATAAGATATCTCAATTGCCAAACCACACAGTTCTTAATTAGAAAGCTAGATGCAAAGTTGCAACAGTGAGAGTTGCAACAACGAGAGTTGTAACAACATGAGTTACAACAACCAGAATCAAAGAAAGCTAATACTAATGCTACAACAAAGTTAAATAGAGGAATTGTTGAAAATAATTTAAATATGTTATAGGTACACTTCAAACATTCAACAAACAAGGTTCGAACATGTCCTCATAAAGTGGCGATGACAAAGTTACAATAATGAGGAAACAACAAAGTTGCAGCATGATGTTTTTATAGAGGAATTGTTGGACATAAATAAAGAAGATAAACTACAACTACTTGCCTATCAATCAAAGATCACTAGCTTACAAGGTTAGCAATCAAAAGCTACAACAATAGAGAACAATGAGATGTTAATGAAGGAATTGTTGGAAATAAATAAGAAAATAGAAATACAATTATAAATACTATTACGAACTGGATAAAGATGCCAAGATAAGGAGGGGGGTGTGCCTCCTTAGACGAGGTATTGATTTAAGAATGCAGTAGATGCTCAAATGATCAACACACCATCAATTGAACATGAACTAAAGAGAAATTTGATTAAATGAAAAGATGAAGCTGCAATACAATTCCATCTAACAAACTATCTATTGAATTCCTCCATCCCCCGACTGTGAGATCGGAAGAGC
>CBVK0100043491.1:0-27854 GCA_900067695.1 Picea abies | reverse complement strand
AGGGGGGGGGGGATTTATGTTAGGATTCATATATTCTTTACGTCATAAACCCTATTTCAGGGTCAACAAGCACTTTCGACAAAAATCCTCCCTTTTTATGGCTCGAACCACTGGTCTATCAGCCTCTCCTAGGAGGATAAAATTCCCCCCCACCCTAATCCTTTTCATTTCGAAAAATTATGGATGGATCATCCAAATGTTTTGCAAAATATTGAAACCTGGTGTTTTGAAACCCCAGGATTATATGGCACCAAAATGTACCAAGTTCAATAGAAATTGAAACATGTCAAGCTCTAGATTAAGAAGTGGAACAAGGAGGTGTTTGGGAACATTTTTTAGTAAAAGAAATGCTTGGAATCAGAAATGGCGGTCATTCAATTGTAATATACAAAATGATTCCAGACAGAGGAAGCCATAAATAGGGAGGAACAACTCAAGATGGAGCTAGATCAAAGGGACAAACAGGAAGAGATCCCCCGACACCAAAAATCCCAAGTCAAGTGGTTGAAAGAAGAAGACATGAACATAATTTTTTTTCATAACTTCCTGCTTCAATGAAGGAACCAGAACATGATTACTTCCCTAAACAAAAACCCAGGAGAAAGATTGGAAACTGTTGATGATATAGAAATGGAATTGGTAAACCATTTCCAATATTTTTTAACTGAACCTGTAGGGAGCAGAGAAGAGACCATCCAAAAGATCACATGATGTATTCCATAACTAGTCTCCCTGGAATAGAATCTATTTATGATGATTATAACCTCCTTGGAGGAAGTGTGGAGGACAATAATGGGCATGAAACCGGGAAAATACCCTCGTTTGGGTGGATTCACAACTAATGTTTTCCATACATGATGGAAAATTATAGGGAACTGTTGGATTATTGAGAGGGGGGGTGAATCAATAATAGAGAAATTTAATACTTTTTAACCATATAATCCAAGTTTTATAGATTCAATGTAGCATTATCATCCAATAACTGCAGAGTAAACAATCAATGAAAAAATAAACAATCATACACATACAAAATACACCAGTGTTTTACGTGGAAACCCAAAGCGGGAGAAAACCACATAATGCTTTTTCTTATATGTCTTGAAGAATTACATTCATTGGAAGCACAAACTTCCTTTGTTTTCCAGATGCAACTGGAAGGAGGCTCCAACCCCCTTGTTTCTCAGGCTACAACCTGAGGGAAGCTCCAACTCCCCTATTCTCTATCTACAATTAGAAGGAGGCTACAACCCCCTATGTTCTCTGGATACAACCAGAAGGTGGCTACAACCACTTGTCCTTGCCCCATCCAACTGCCCTGAAGTAGAAGTAGAATGATGGAACCACTGTCACAATATCACTATGAGATATACTGCTATAAAATTGTACCAATAAACTTGAACCATGCATCAACCTGTACCTCAACATATAATCAACCTGTACAATAAACAAGTGCATAAACCATGCACCAACCTGTACCAAACAACTTGTAGTCAACATGTACCATAAACAAGTGCATTAACCATGCACCCACCTATACCTCAACCTGTACCATGAACAAGTGCATCAGCCATGTACCAAACCTATACCTCAACCTGCACCATGAACAAGTGCATCAACCATGAACCAAACCTATACAAATAAAATGTCACAACAACCTGTCCAAACAACCTATCACAACAAACTATCTCATCAATATTATCAACCAAATCAGATCTACTCACCAAGATCAATCACCAAGACAACTCTCAAATATGTGCATCAACTAACCATAACACAACAACTCATAATCATCATCAAGATCAATATGTGCTTCTAATAATATACCAATAAAAGTATGTTACATCATTCATAAATCATGTGTCAACAATACTACTAACAAGTTCCTCCAACCATGGACCAAGTATGTACCAATCATGTATCAACTACTCATCAACTATGACTCATCAAGATGTACCAACATCATCAAATATACACCGCATGTATGTGCCAACTCATCAACTACTTGTCTCAATCATGTACCCAACATGTACCTTAACCAAAATCCCTCATCAATTTCATCATCCAAATATGATTTGCAACTCTGTAATAGACCTGGTGTAGATGATCACATACTTGCAAAACTTCCTTAACTTTCACAACAATTTTCATCAAACTTTTCTTTAGTCTCACATGACTAGTTTGGGATTAGTCAACAACCCTAACTTGAAATAATCATAACTATGTACCTATAATGAATAAAGATATGAAAAAATTACACAATGTTCTTCAGTTTTTTTTATGCAATTCCTCCAGGTGTCACTACTTGGAACATCTTAGAAAAGGATTTATAGAAAAAAATGGCATACCTTGTTGAATTTTGTCTTATTCTAGAGAGTGACCTTGTAGAGCATACCCCGCACCGAATATTTGTTGAATGGATTTGAAAAGGTTACACTAAATACTACAAACTATAATCTAACAAAAAAATTTGGTATTACTGAATTTGGATCTATTATTAATAAGTTATGACGTTTTTACCCGAAACATCTGTGTTAGACTAGTTTCAGGACTAGCCACAAACCCTATTTTCCATGGAGTGTAAATCCAAACATAAAATGACCCACAAGCTGAAATTTTTACCACAGATACTTGGATATGTTTCCTCAATGTCCTATCAATTTCACAGTCTGAATCATCCTAGAGAAAACGTTATTGCAAAAATGGTGAGATGACCTGTAAATAACATACCTTAGAAAGCATCATCAAAATAATTTATCCTCTCTTGAATTCCGACCTTCTTTTCTTCACCTTCCCTCTGAAATTTGGCTTATATATCCCTTTATTACCTCAGTCACATATATATATTAAATATTCTCAAGTGTGTTATAAAATGAGAGAGCCTTGCATGTTATTTATACTCTCCAAATATCTTCCTTAGAAGCATCTTCTAGGCCACTTAACCCATTTCTAGGTCACTTAACCAATTTCTAGGTCACTTAACCTATTTATAGGTCACTTAACCTATTTTCCTCATTTTTAGGGTTAACCAATTTCTATAATTATAAAGTTCTCCATTACTTTATCATTTAAATATTCCTCCTCGACTTTGTGACCTCACTTTATCATTTAAATAATCTTCTTTGATTTTGTCATTTCACTTTATTATTTAAATAATCCTTCTTGACTTTGTCACTTTACTTTATCATTTGAATAATATTTTCTTCTTTGCAAGATCTTTGACTTCTTTGACCTTTTGGGGATTCAAGCCAACATATGAGGGTCCTCCAACTTCGTAAGGCCATAACTCTCAAACCATAAGGAGTTATGTGACGTTCCACATACCACCCAAAATGGCATGACATGTACTATCCATATATAATGGTATGTCCTTCAAATATATCAAAACTCGTACCATTATCCATCAAACAAACTTGGGTCCATTACCCAAACCTGGGTTCTCCAACTTCTCATGGCCATAACTATCTAACTGTGAGGAGTTATGTGACGTTCCACATACAAATAGAAATGGAATGACATGTACTATCCATATAGAATAGTCTTACCTTCAAATATATTAAAAATCATACCATTATACATTAAACAACCTTGGGTCCATTACCCAAACCTTTGTGCTACCAGAATTCGCTAATAGACTTTCTCCAAGGGTTGACATCAATCTACAATATCACTCTCAAATAGTTGACATCAATGACAACCAACAATACATATCGACTATCCATCAACCTAAGCCAACTTTCTGACAGGAACGACATTTGGGAATCTATCAAAGAATCAAGGTCCTCTAAGATCATTCTTAGAGCCTTCAATGCTACCTTCATATCCCTAATCCCAAAGGACAAAGAGGCAAACACTACTGAGAAATTCAGACCTATATCCTTATGCAATTTTATCCACAAGATAATTTATAAACTCATGGAAAATAGGTTGAATACCCTCCTCAAAAATATTATCTCCTTGGAACAGGGAGGGTTTGTGGAAGGAAGACAAATTTTGGATGGGATCATAGTCTCCCATGAAACTATTCACTCCATGCAAAAGTCCAATAAGGAAGGAATGTTGATTAAATCATATATGTCAAAGGCTTACGATTGTATCATTTGGGGATTCCTCCATTAGATGTTGGAAGTGTTTGGATTTGCTGAGGATTGGATCCACTGGATATATTGGATAATTTCAACATCATTCTTCTCAATCGTTTTAAATGGATCCCCCTAAAAAACCTTCAACCCCTTGAGAGGAATCATACAGGGGGATCCTTTGTCCCCCTACCTCTACATTATCCTAGCGGAAGTCTTGGGGAGACTAATCCAAAAGTTCATGGTGGAATTGTTTTTACAAAGGATCAAAATATAGGAAGAGGTGGATCCATTTTCCCATCTCCAGTTCGTGGAAGAAAACCTCCTTATGGGCTCACCCAAGGTGAAGGAGGCCAAAACAATTAAGAGCATATTAGAATTATACAAAGAGGCCTCAGGTACAATTAAAAACCTTTCTAAATCTCAATTTTTTTTCTTTAATATGCTTTTCAATGTCCAAAGAAATATATCTTTGATCCTTGGTTTGAAAAACTCCATCCTCCCTTCTAAATATCTGGGAGCTTGAATGATAGACTAAGCGATCAGGACTACCTCCTTGCAAGAGTTGTTGGGAAAAATAGAATCCAAGTTAAACAACTGGATGCACCTATTCCTCTCCCTCCCAGGGAAAATCCTCCCAATCAAGTATGTTATGATTTTCATGCCTCTCTACCTTTTCTTAGTTTTGGTTGTGCCTAAAGGAATCCTCAAAAAAATCAGAAACCTTCAACGGTCCTTCCTATGGGGAGGGGAAACAAAGGAAAAAAAGTGTTCCCCGATAGCTTGGGATAAACTATGCAAGCCCAAGTCCCATGGTGGGGTGTGAATCTTGGATCCTCTAACTGTTGTTCAAGCCTTAGCTACCAAAATTTGGTGGATTTTGGTCAAGCACCTAGATGCTTTCTGGGCCAAGATATGGAAGAACAAGTATTCCCTCGACGTGGAGTTTCAAGACCTCATCTGGATGGATGGATCATGCTCTGGATCCCTCATATGGAGTAATGCTTAGCATAATAGAGATTTGGTCCAAAAAGACAGTTTATGGGAGATCCATGATGGAATCTTATCCCTATTTTGGGATGATGCTTGGGGGAAATTGTCATATTTGGCTGGAAAAGATGGTGTGACCCTGGAAAGAGACAACCTAATTGAATGAGGATGGACCTAGGTCTACTAATATTAGAAGGGATTTGGAAACCTAGAGTCGGAACATGAATGAGCTTAGAGAGACTTGACAGATTGGCCAGTGCATTTGAGTATGGAATTCAATCAAAGCATGGAAGAGGAACTTTCCCTCCGAAAAATCAAATCCAAAAATGGCCCATACATCATTCATTGGGGTAACAAAGGAGAAGGTACATTCAAAGTCAAGGATGATTACCTAAGGGAAATATACCTAGGATAGTATTAGAAAGCGAGGATATGAAGGCACCTCCATATGTATTCTATGTGGAAAGGATTAAGAAGACCTAAATCATCTTATGTGCAAATGTCAGCAAGCTAGAACCATATGGGATAATGGAGAAACTTTGTTTCGTCAATATAGGGGAAACAAGAATGATACAACTAGAACCATAACAAACTGGATGGTCAATCCTTTTAAAAATGTCCTTATTAACAAATCTTTGGAGATCTTCTTAGGAATTGTTATGTGGAATTTATGGAAGGAATGGAAAAAAATAATATTCAAACACAAGTCCTTCGCTACTCAGCAAATTTGGGCCAAAATCCAAGAAAATGTGCAAGAACCCATAGCGTCTGGTACCTGTTCAACAAAATATCGTATCTTGTCATTTGAGGAGGAAATCATCTTCATCCAATGGAGCCTTGATAGGGAATATCAACAAGAAATCAAAGTCCCCTTCCATAGTAGGAATAACCCCCACCAATCTTGGAAGCCACCAGAGGAAGGAGTTATCAAATTAAACTTTGATGGAGCATCAAAGGATAATCTGGGGAAATCAGGGGTGAGAGGGATTATGAGAGACTCTTAGGGTAATATCTTGGCCATGTTTCCCTACAAACTTGGGTACAATAAAAATAATGGAGTAGAACTAGAACAACTCATCAGAGGTCTAGTGATGGCCAGAGCGAGGGAGATTAGAATCCTGGTAGAAGAAGGAGACTCTCTCCTAATAATATTGAATCTTAAGTGGTTGATTGATGGATCAGACCCATAAAATATCTCTTCAATTTGGATACTTTCTCATGGCTAGGATTTGGTTGGTTGATATAATCAATAGCTTCCCAGTGATTATTCAAAAATAGGTGTGACGAAGTGCAAATTCAGTGGTGGATTACTTGGATAACCTTGGCATCCAAAAACCATACCATCTAACGACGTGGAGGATTGGGACCCCACTAACATGCCCATTTGGAAGGAGGCCATGAAGCTCAATAACATCGAGACCAGGTCCCTATAATGGGTGTTAGAAGTTGGGGCTATACCAACCACCTAGAGGCTTAACAAGACATCTGAGGCAACTGGAGGGTTGGAAGAAGGGGTAATTGACTTGGTCATGAAAGGAGTGAGTTATGATGTTCTTGTAGATATGCATGTCGACAACACCCACCATAATGATTCAAAGGATGTGGGTTCATGCAAGGACTTGGTCAGGATGAGTGGGTTCATTAGAGTGCAAGTGGAATCCTTGTCACCAAGCGCATTTGAGTCTAAATCAAGCAAATCGAATAAAAGTACACGACGACAATCATAATGATATATGCAGCATGAATTTTAGTTATGGGATTCAAACTGGGGTTACCGAGTTATGTGAAGTTTAGGTATGCTTAGCTTCGATGCAGAGAAGAAAATGGTGCCAGAGATAGAGGAAGCGGTCAAGCTCCATCATCAATCTACCTCCGACATGGACATTGTTAGAGAAGTAAAAGCCTGGTGTAAAGTACCCAGCTACCTAGGATGGGCCACGCCATGCAAAAATATCTCATTATCATATTTGATACCATATTTGTAACATACCTAGTCTCTAGCTAAGCAACATTAGGTGTGGAATACACATAAAAATGAAACTTATACTAACTAAAGTAATTCATTTATTGTTAGTAGATTTCCTGTAGCTTACAATTACAATTTATAACATATTTAGCTACAGTCTATAACCATAAAATAGATGCATCTAAAGCATGCTAATAATCAAAATTAAATACAACTAAACCGTTGATTACAACAACATATAATTCATTCTCATTCATGCATATCTCATGCATATCAATAACACATGTAAATAACTCAGTACAAGATAAAACACTTATATTTAAACAAGAATTGTGCAACCTACTACTTGGGATGGACTTTCCACCCAACCATAGATTGATTGTTCCAAATCTCAATAGCCAGTCACCCCCGAGTTGAGGCTAGTAATCCATAAAAGAGGGTGGTCTCTCACATTCCACTCGTAGCTCATAAATCTCATAACCCAACTGATATTCTCCTACAACTATCCCTATATTTCTACCATCTCTCTTCCTCTTGACCTGCCCTACCCAAGGAATGCACCATTTTTTAATCAGGGATCACCCAAGGGATGTACCATCTAATTATCAAGATAACCCAAGATATGTACCATATGTTTATTAGGGTTAAACCAAGGGATGTACCATACATTAATCATGGATAGATCAAGGAATGTTCCATTCATTTATCAGTTTCTCTTCGGCATGGGTAACTAGGAATCTCTCAATTGGGAACTAAAGGGAACTTGTTGTTAGGAAAATTATCAGCAAACCAACAAAAACCCTTGTTGTTTAGTGAAACTCATAGAAGAGTTCACTCTTTAGGACTGAGAACCTGGTTCTTTAGTTCTCCCACTCCAATTCACTCCAATTTCACTCTAGCTATGCTCCATAGTTCTCCCTTCATGGCTACACCATATTTTCTCCATTCTCTTTCTTGCTCTCCCCTTTCTTTTCATGCACAAAACTTGATTGGATATTGTCCCAACCCATACAAATTTCCTCTCTTATGGCTTTCCTTTATTTACTCACACTCTTCCCCAAGATGATTTTACTCAACCCCCATGTGCCCAATAACTATGGGATGTGACCACTCACACCCACTCTCTTACATGTATTCAATAATTTCCTTTGTGAAAACTCAATCAAAAATCAAAAGGTTCATATACAATTGGAAAGTTTATGAAAATAGGTTAAATTGATATACATGGGTAATCCCCCCTTTGACCCATCTTGGCCATTATCCTATACACTTCCCCCTTTTGTGGATTATTTCAGCCCCCATCTCTTTTCCATGTCCCCTTAGCAGCTGGCATCACATTTTTATTACTAAAACATTGAAATACAATTCACATGTTACCTCACTTGGTCGTAGCCACATATTATATCTACATAATCATTAACTAAACTAGGGATTATAATAAGGATGTTACATTCACCCTCCCCTACAATTGTTCTTCATCCTTGGTGCACTCTATTTCGACACACACACACACACACACNNNNTGGTGCACTCTATTTACACACACACACACACACACACACACACACAAACACACATATATATATATATGCAAATTTACATCACAATACCTAGAAATAAAAATTCTGCAATTTAACAACTCCAAAAATAGCTCCAACCATCAATCTCTTGTTCCTCTCAACTTGCCGAAACAAGGAGTGCACCATACATTTATCAGGGTTAACCCAAGGGATGTACCATCCATTTATCAAGGCTAACCTAAGGAATGAGTCATTCATTTATCAAGGTCCTCGGTGCAATTGGCTAGGACTCTCATATCTGGTTATGGAACTCTAGCAGCTCAAAATGGAGTCTTCCATTATACCTTCTTCAAAATTGTCAAACATTTGTGAGTACTCTGCCCACATGTTTTCTTAATTCTCCCATGTAGCATCTTCAGGACTGTAGCAGGTCCATTGAACCTTTACCAATCCTATGGATTTGTTTGTGAGAACATTAACTTTCTAGTCCAGGATGCGTATTGGCTCCACCCAGAAATCCCCTTCGTGCTCCACCTAGATCACATTCCAATCACTCATGTGGTTAGGATCAAGTACATACTTCTTTAATAACAATACATGAAATACATTATGCACTTCTATGGATGAAATAAATTCTATCATGTATGCAACTGACCCTATCTCTTCTAATATTTCAAAAGGTCCACAATATCTCACTGTAAACTTCAGACAAATTCCTAATCTTAGAAAACTTCTCTTTGTCTTCACTTTCAAAAACACATGTTCTCCCAATTTAAAATATCTAAAAAATATATTTGTTTATGCATAACTTTTCTGCCTATCCTAGGAAACCTTTAAATTCTTCTTTATCCTTGTCATCTTCTCTTCCATTTTCTTCAACAAATCTGGCCCAACAACTGCTTTGTCTATTGAATTATCCCAACTCACCGAAGTGTTACATTTTCTTCCATACAATGCTTCAAATGGAATCATTTTCAATGAGGCTTGATACCCATTATTGTAGGAAAATTCAACTAAATGAATATAATCTTCCCACTTTTATGGTTGATCCATCACATACATTCTAAGCATGTCTTCAATTATCCTATTAGTCCTTTCTATTTTCCCGTCTGACTCTGGATGATACCTTGTACTAAGATTTAGATTTGTCCTAAATCCTTTGAAAAAACCTTTCCAAAAATTCGAAGTAAACTTTGGATCTCTATATCAAACTATTGTCTTCGGCACTCCATGTAACCTAACAACTTTCTTCATATAAATTTATGCGATATTTGTTTCCTTGTGTGCAGTCTTTACTGGAATAAAATGTGTTTCTTTAGTCAATTTATCCACCACCACCATGATGGAATCATGGTGGTTCACTATTTTGGGCAGATTGGTATTAAAATCAATTGTGACTACTTCCCACTTTCATTCTAGAATGAGAAATGGTTGTAGAAAACCTCTTGGGTGTCTATGTTCTATCTTCACTTTTTGGCATTCTAGACATCTGGGTATGTAATTAACCACTTCTTTCTTCATTCCTGACCAAAAGTGTTGGATTCTTACTGCTACAATCATCTTCTGATATCCTGGGTGCCCGACATATGGCACATTGTGAATTTCCTTCAGAGTTGCATTTTTCGGCTCATTGGAATTCGACACATATACTTTTCCCATGTACATGAGAATTCCATCTTCTTTCATCTCATAAAAATTAAATTTCTGCTGGAAATTACCTTGTTGTAATGTTTATTTCATTTTCACATTTTGCTGATATGAATTCTCCACTACAATAATTTGATATTTCAGATATGTCATGTATCTACTGATGTATGCAATAGGCACTTTATGTTCTCTCCTACTGAGTGCATCAACTACTTGATTTTATTTTCCTTTTATATGCTTAATTTTGAATTCATATTCTCTTAGAAATTCTAGCCATCTAGTTTTTCTGGCATTTAGTGTTGGTTGTCCAAACAAATGTTTTAGACCCTAGTTCTCTGTTCTTAGATCAAATTTGTTATCCATAAGGTAATGTCTCCACATTTTTAATGCATGTATAATTGTTGCTAAATCCAAGTCATGTGTAGCATAATTTCTCTCATGCTCTTTTAATTTTCTAGACTCACAACATACGACATGGTTCGTTGGACTGAGAACTACACCAAGTCCTTCCTTACATGCATTGGTGCACACAAAAAAATCTTTATTTGGATCTGCAATCTTCAGTATTGGTGCGCTTATCAATATTTCCTTTAATTGTCGAAAAATCTCTTCACACTTGGAAGTCCATTCAAATTTCACTCCCTTCTTTTGCAAAGAATTGATTGGACTTGCAATCCTTGAGAACCCTTTTATCAATCTTCAGTAATAACCTACAATACCCATGAATGATATGATCTCTGTCACATTATTTGGCGTTGGCCATCCTCTAATGGCCTCTATCTTCTCAGGATTATCTTCTATCCCTGCTGCTGAAATTATATGCCCCAAGTAGTGAATCTTATTTTGGTAAAAGATGCACTTACTTGGCTTAGCATACAATTTGTGCTCTCTTAAAACTTGCAACACCATTCTTAAATGTTACTTTTTGTGCAATCCATTTTGGGAAATGTGCAGTAATTATTGAAGACAGTTAGAAAAGGGATCAGAAAAGGAGCACACGTCAAACATCATGGAAAAAAATCACCCGAAAAGTGGGAGATAGACGAGGAAACGGTTGGATCGTGGACCAGCTATGCGCAAGAAGCTAGAAAGTGGACAAACCTAATCCACTTAGGGTTAAGGTTTTGGTCATTGTTGTAATGGGTTTTAACCCATTTTTGTAGTATAAATATGTATTGTGAGATCTGAGAAGATATAGAGTTTTTGTTGGTCGAAGTTTTGACAAGTTATGAATCGTAGTTACTAGTCGTTAGTTTTTGGTTGAGAGTTGTGGAGCTAATATTGAGTCAGTTTTGGAGATAGAGTTATGGATTGTAATCGGGGGTAAGGTCACAATATGTGGAGCTTGGTGTGATCTTTTCATCCTCACATATAGATGTACATTTCATATGCACTTCTAATGTAATGTGTGAAACACAATGACTTAATGAAGATGAATAAAAAATGAAATAATGCTAGGTATTTGTGGACATAGCCCAGGGGGGTGAACCATGGTAAAATTATGTGTCTCTATGTGAAATGTTGTTTTATTTCTCGCAGTTACTTTGTTTATGTTAAATGAATGAATATGGTAGAAGTAAAATGAAGCACACACTAGAATAAGTCATGATACTTAATGGAGAAAGAACTTTAATGAATGAATATGGTTATACAATGGTAGATATGATATATCTAAGGTAGAAAGAATGTCTAACATCCCCATGAGCAACATCCCTTCCATGATTGCAAACATTTGGGTCCTGCAGTCACCCATAATCCATATCGGGTGAGACTTCATTGTGCACTCTATGTGCAGTGTTTCCTTTTGGTTTCCAAAATGGTCGATGGTTAGCAGGTTTTTGTTGGAAACCTAAAGTAAAACCCAAGTCAACTCAAACATTCCAACAATAGTTCTGTTTCTAGCTAAAAATTAGAAGAATATACTAGAAGGCATTTTTTGAGAAGCACAATGAAGAGAATGTAGTGGTATAAGGGGATCTTCAGGCCATGGAATCTGACTAAGAAATAGATTGAAATATGGTTGGAAACAAAAGAGATCAAGTTTGTGCAGAAAGACAATAGAATTTCCAAGTATACACTACGCCAATATTTGGAAAGGTATGTATTTATTGATCTTCATGAGGATTTTTTTTGTTATTTTCCATAGTTTCTACAAGAGTGGATATTGAGGTTTAAGGATAATCACCCAACTAATCGGATAAGACCAGTAGAGTGGACTACTGATAATATTGTGCATATAGAAAGAGTCAATAATAAATTCACGTGCATAGTCAATTTTTGGATAGATAACATTATTGCAGGATTTATTATTGAGTTTGTAGTTGATACTACGAAGTCATACACTGATGCAAAGAAAAAAAAAATGAAGGGACCAAGAGGAAGGTATATTAGATCACTTTATATGTCAATCAATATTTTATTGCATGCTAAAGGTGTGATGACAATGGAGTTAGAAAACTAAATAACTCTGTGTGCATGGGGAGACTAGGGGAAGCACTAAGGATGGTTTGAGATACGGAGAGGGCTTTGGAGAGAGGCCAGAAGAAGGATCCAATGGACCCCATTATGATGGATGAATAAAAAACCAAGGAAATAATGGAAAAAGCGGGAATGACATGCAGTGGAAGATCCTAATAGTATATGATAAATAGTAAGAAGAGGTAAATAGCCGAGCGAGAGGGATTTGAAAGTGATGAGGAAGAGGTAGAGGATATCCATGCTACAGGGTAGATTGAGGAAATCTTGCATGTCACATACGATAGGAGAACTAAAGGTCAAGGGTCCAGCATAGAAGAAGGCTCTCCATTCCAGATCGAAATTAGTGTGGAACCCACAACCCTATGTGCGACTAAGACATCATATAAGAACGAACCATTTACACAGCCAAAAATTAGTAGCATAAGGATTTTAGTACATCGAGGGACTGGTGGAAATTCAAGTAGAAGTATAAATTTATCTAGAAGTAGTCAGTTATCTACTCCGCGAGGAGGTGGTATTAGAACAAACTTCACAATGCAAGTATCAGATCCAACTATTCAATTACTTGAGTTTCATGGAGAAGGGTCAAAGGACCCAGAGAAGCATTTATTTATTTGTGAAAATATTTGGGTAGCTAAATAGATCATGGATGCAGACACAAAAGTGGTGCATATTTAAATTACATTCAGATACCGTGCATTGGACTGGTATATGGGCCTCAGAGTAAGAAATCAGCAAGGATCCTAAAACCATTGCATACTTGAACAATGCACTAATCAATGAATTCCAAAGACCAATTTCAGAGGATCAGTACATGAATGAGATGATAGAAATCAAATAGAGGCTAGGAGAGCCAGTTTGAGAGGTTGATTAAAAGTTTAAACGATTGAAAGGTAAGTTGAAATACCCTATCACAGATATGCAACATAGGCACTTATTTGTTAATTCATTATTTCCACATCTTAAGTAACCATTGAGGGAAAACAATTTCCAGAATTAGGCCGAGGCTCTGCAAGAAGCCTTACAATTGGAAGAGAATCAATATAAACATAAATATCCATATGTAAAAGAGATGAGAGCAGATCTCAAGAATCTGAATTTTCAGTTGAATTAGAATAAAGGAAAGGAAAAGAGGGAAGTTGTTTGGTGTACGTTATGAAGAACAAAAGGAAATCATAAGGATGAGTGCCCAACATTTGTGTAGTACTTAGGGTCAGGAATGCCAAATCCTTTACCCATAGGAGGACCATGATGTGAAATATGTAGAACACATAGACATGATCCCTATCATTATCACATGATGCAAAAGTATCAAACAATGCCTAAGAGTACATTTTGTAATTTTTGCAAGTTTGTGGTACATGAGGACAAGGATTGTCGAACTTTGGAAATGATGAAGGAAAGGACCTTAGATTCTTATAGGATGCATGTTGAACCAATGACAGGTCCATCTGCGTAGCAGTATAATAATGCATAGCAGTTTACAGCGCCACTGTAATGTAATAATGCCCAATAATATAATAAGGTACCACATACACACTACACACATACAATCAAGGTAACATAGGAGGATTCAAAGGATGATATCATCGAGGAATAGGATTTGGAGGAGGTAGAGGACCAGTAATATGTCACAATTTTCAGAAACCTGGACATTATGAAAGGGATTGTACACAACTGCCAATGACATACATGTATTGTCATGCAATAGATCATGCTACAAAAGACTTTCCTACACTTCTAACAAGTATACAAGAAAAAAGGAATCAAAATAATCAAAATGTTCAATGGATTTCCATATAAACTAAAGATGAGGGGAAGAAGATTAGCATAGTAACTCAAGGAGGAACCAAAACATGAGCAGATGAAATAGATCAGAACTAGAACCATCACTGATGGGTTAGAAAGAAAACAACACCTGAACAACATTTTGATGCACGGAAGGAAAAGGAGACATTCAAGCAGGCTAGACAAGAGATCTTGCAGGAGAATATTGCTTCCACTTCTGATACAAAGCAAGGAGATGATGTACTAGTATATGACATGCCTCATATTTTTTATTAGACTAGAAAAGATAAGTCTTCATAAAAAGTAAGTAATATAAGAAACTTTATGGTGTCTTTATTGAAGTTGTTGAATGATAAAACATCCGCACAAGTATTACAATGTCTGTTAGAAAAGTGAAATTATGGGGAAGAGATAAAACTAGAACAGAAGACAATCAATCAAGTCTATAAGAAGACAAGAACAAATAGGGAGTTTGTATTGAATGAAAATAATGAAGACTTTAACATGGGGGACATCATACTATATTTGGGTTTTGAGGTA
The DNA here is from genome assembly GCA_900067695.1 of Picea abies. Classification (NCBI taxonomy): domain Eukaryota; kingdom Viridiplantae; phylum Streptophyta; class Pinopsida; order Pinales; family Pinaceae; genus Picea; species Picea abies. Next base: position 12,849 of record CBVK0100043491.1, on the reverse strand, counting down.
AATGTTTTGCCTAAGAACACATGGGAAGCCATGGGGGAACCTTGTTACACATTATTTGGGTCACTCTGATGATGACTTTACAAGAATGTAATTAGGCCCTCAAAATCATCTTTTGTCTGAGAAAAGTGGTTTCTTTACTCCCCTGCAAGACTACTTTTTAGAAGGACGTCACATGCCACACATAGTGTACAGTGCGGAAATCCATTATTTTCGTAGGCTGCTATATAGGCAGGGTGCGGAGGCATTTGAAAGACAAATGAGGAAAGAGGTTCAAGAATTTTATAGAAGGGGAATGTTATGGAATGTGAGGTGGCATCCATATGGTTACAATCCTACTGATTTCTCTGATCTAGTGGTATCATCCTCATCCCTTTAACCACTTTAACTTCTCTTATATAATAATGGGCTTCTCATGGAAAAGGTTAAGCACAGTTAAGCAAAGTTGAGAAAAGGATTGTTGGAAGAATAGGCTGGAGATTGTGTGAAGAATATTATTTCATTTGATACTTGAGGTCTACATTTTCCCATCTAGATTTTGAAGACCATATTCATGCAAATTTCAGAACAAATATATGTGTGTGTTGGAACGAAGGACCGCTAAAAGAGAACTTGTGACATCAAGGCATTTCGGTTGTATATTCCACTTTTATTCAATAAAATACAGTGGCATGTTTCTTTCCCATAAAATTATTCGCATTTTATTACATGACTCATTGATCACATGTTTAAGTTTTCATTGAATCTATCATAGTTTCTCTCACTTTGGTTGGTTTGTGTCATTGCATATCTGGTTTCACAAGAGCACCAGAGCGAAGTGGGAACAACAAAGATATAAGGAAGTGATCTCAAAGGTAAGTCATAAATTCCTTCTTTGACACTTAGATCAATGATTGTAACTTAGGGAAAGCATCATGTCATGTCTTGTTCTTTTCTAGATCCAGGTGGATCTAGAAAGATTAGTTTATATCTGCATTTACTGATTTATCCTATAACAACCTACACTGGGTTATTCACCTATTTAGTTGAAGCTATAAAATCAACATAGATTGGTACAAATTGGTGTATTGAAGGGAATACCAGTGGATTTAGATGGTGTACGCACTATGACATACTTTGAGATGATTTACATAGTGGATAATACTACACCTTATCCATAATTGTTGGGATTGGGTTGGGAATTTGACAATCACAACATCATCAACTTGAAGACCAAGAAAATTATTTTTGAATCACAAGAATACAAATTTATAGCACCCTTAGATTGTTCATAAGGTGGAAGATATGTTGAACCTGTGACAATTTTTTTTATCATGGATGAGGTAAATCAATTTTATATAACTACCACACGCAAGGAAGATTACATTAACCCAACTGCAGATAGAATGATTAGCTAGATAAGCATTATTTCTTGTGCTTCAGACTCTAACATGGGACTGGAGAATTGGAAACAACACTTACATGAGATATCTACCAGAAGATGTGAAAGAATGACAAACACACTAAGATGGATTGGCTCAGAGGTAATAGAACCTCCAACTTTTTCTGGTCTAAATGATTTGGAATAATTTTAAAGAAATTTTTCGTTAAATGTTCTGGAAAATCAAAGGTTATTAATTTAATATCTTGCATTGAAATAAACAACTGCAAGTTGGTGGGGTACTCATAAAGTAAATATCAATGGCTGGTATCAATGAAAAAGATTATTATTATGCATTAGATTTGGCTCAGAATAGAAGAATAAATATTTGGAGAAGTATGATGGAATTGGAAAACCCAGAGAACATATAGATAGATTAATAATCCAATGGAAACTGGTACCACTAGAGGAATCTCCACACAACTTCATTCATACATTAGAACGAATCCTGAGAAATTGTTATACATAACTAGAACTGCAGAGAGAAACTGTAAATTGGGAAGATTTGAAATAGAACTTTATCATTACATTTTCATTTGAAAATGATGATACAATGATGGATACAACATTGAAGTTGGTAAGAGAGAGGATATTTGAAGAACCTGAAGTTGAAATTGTCACAGCTTATCAGAATCATAATCGACAAACAGTGAGATGGTTACTACATTGTTACCATGTCACAGAAGACGAACCAACAAAATAATACATGTGTGATATTTAGATAACAGAAGTTGAAGGAGAAAGATAAGTAAAAGGACCAAAGTTAGAGTTAGAAGAATTTTCTACACCATTGAAGATAAAAAAACTCAATATTGGAATAGAGGAAAGCTCAAAGATTGCAAGTATTGGTGACAAATTGGACAACGAGACAGTGGAAAGAATAACAGAGTTACTACATGAGTTTAGTGATCTATTTCTAGCAACATTTTTAGAGATGAAAGGGGTAGCAGGAGAACTTGGAGAAATGAAGATCCCTCTACGACCATATGCCATACTAATAAGACAGAAACCCAATAGGTTGAACCTAGTGTACAAAAAAAAAGTTAAGTAAGAGATTGATAAGATGTTAGAGGCCGGTACATGTTGAAGAATCAGAGTGGATTAGCCCTAAGGTAGTTTGGGAGAAGAAGCAAGGGGGGATACGAATCTATGTAGACTTGAGGAATTTGAATGATTCATATTTGCATGATCCCTTCTGTACTCCATTTACAAATGAAGTATTGTAGAATGTAGGAGAACAAAAAGCATACTCATTTACTGATGGATTTTCAGGGTATCACCAGATCAGAATAGCACCATAGGATCGTCATATGACTACATTTTCTACATAATGGGGATCATATCAATACACAGTGATTCCTTTTGGGTTGAAGAATTCTCGTGCTATTTTTTCAAGAGTAGTGGTAGTTTCATTTAAGGATTTCATACATAAATTTTTGGAGGTTTATCTAGATGATTGGACAATATTTATCTTATTAAAGGATCATGTTGAAGTTTTAAGTTTGATGTTCGATAGGTGTAGCCAGTGTTAAATTTCCTTGAAAATTAAGAAATGCATATTCAACACACCATTTGGAATTTTGCTAGGGTATGTGGTGTGTAAACAAGGTCTACTGGTTGATCCTGGGAAGATTGATGTCATTGTTAATTTACCACCACCTAAGTCAGTGTGCTATTTAAGAGATACACTTGGTCATATAGGATACTATAGGAAGTTTATAAGGGGATATGCACAGATTATTGTTACCATGGAGAAATTGTTAAAGAAGGATATCAAGTTTCAGTGGAATGATGAGTGCCAACAAAGTTTGAACACCTTGAAGGAGAAAATCGTGACAACACCAATTCTAGTGTTTCCAGATTGGTCAAAAGAGTTCCATGTTCATGTGGATGCATCTGAAATATCACTTGGAGCAATATTAACATAGCCAAGATAAGGTGATATATATCACCCAATAGCATTTGCAAGCAGGAAACTTATATATTTAGAGCATAATTACAATACAACAGAAAGACAAGGTTTGGCTATGGTTTATGCATTGCAGAATTTCAAACATTATTTGTTAGGCCAACATTTTAAAATGTTCACAGATCACTCTTCCCTTAGATACCTATTCAACAAGCCAGTTTTGGGGGGTAGAATATGTAGATGGTTCTTGTTATTTCAAGAGTTTTATTTTGAAGTATTTGTGAAACTTGGAAGATTAAATGCACGGCAATATCATTTTTCCATGACAACTAATGGAGAGGAACCAAGAATCTTGGAGGACAATTTTCTTTATGCAAAACTCTTTTCGGTACAGATTGTTGATGAATATTTTGTTGATATTATTGATTTTTTTATTACAGGATTTGCCCAAAGGAATATAACACTATGAAGAACAAGAATTTGGTGGTTAGAGTTGTAGATTATCAACTGATTGCAATATACTTGTATATCAATCCACCATCTAGAAGATCAGGAGAAATTTATATCATTAGAATGACAAAATATTTAACCATATGGGCTGAAGCAACAACAGTAAAATATTGCAACACGGAAACTACAACACACTTCCTATTTGAACAAGTAATTACAAGATTTGGAATCCCTAGAATTCTAATGAGTGATCAAGGGACTCATTTTATCAATAGTACCATCCATGAAATGACTGAATAAATTGAGATACATCATCATAAGAGAATTCCATACCATCCTCGGGATAATGGAATAGTGGAAGCATTTAATAAGATATTGGAGAATGCATTAACCAAGATTTTCAATGTAAACAAGGATGATTAGGATTTGAAGGTACCAACAGTGTTATGGGCCTATAGAACTACATGCAAGAAACTCATAGGGTAGACACCTTTCACATTGGTATATGGATAGAAAGCAGTAGTCCCTTAGGAATATTTAATACCTAGTCTACGCATTGTAGCCATTACAAGCATGACAGAAAGAGGCACAATAGAGGAAAGATTGGCTCAACTCTTGGAACTAGAAGAAGACACGACTATGGTTGGTAATTTACATCAGGAAGTATAGAAAGTAAAGGACAAATATTGGCATGATAGACACATTAAGAAGAAAATATTTAATGAAGGATATCTAGTTCTTATCTATGACGATAAATACTTACAACACCTAGGAAAATTCAGGATGCATTGGCTAGGGACTTTTGAGATAAAGTCTGTCATAGATGGATGTGTTGTGCAGTTGTGGGACTTAGCAGGAAAGGATATTAAAGTATTGGTGAATGGTAGTTGACTGAATTTTTTTAGGGAAAGTCAACCTACTAACCCTCAGTAGTTGCAGCGTAGAGGATTAGAGTTGTACATAGTGTATATAGTAGGGTTAAAAGAGAAAAATAAGAAAAAGACAAAAAGATGAAGTAGATAGATAAGTGGTAGAAAAAAACTTGGATAATAAAGTGCATAGTAGACAGTAAGTATCTCAAAAGAATAAGAATATACAACACATTGGAGAAATATGACTAGACAGAAGCGCACCATGTTGAGAAAGAGAACAACTAGAAAAAGGAAAGTCGATGATAAAAAAAAGTGGGGTGCAACAGAGCATTTATGAAGCAGACTATAAAAGGAGAAATTTTGCACCACAAGATTCATTGTGACTTTGGGAAACAAGAGATAAGGAGCTAAAACATAGAGCGAGAAGGTGATTTTGAGGTGATTCAGTGAAGATTTAGAAAAACCCTATTCATATTCAGTGGAATGGCACCACCAAAGGTTGGAGCTCCTAGTCGAACTGTGAGGAAAAAACACAGTGCCACAAGGTCTCCACAAGAGCAAGCGGCCTATGAAGGAGAAAAACCTATTCATACAAAAGGAGTGGTAGATGTGGACTCCATTCCTTCCCTAGTCATCAAGCTAGTTAGCCGAATGATTATGGAGGAATGGGAACAACAAATTTCGGTGACAAAGGGAATGGCCATTGATTCACAGAACGACATACAAAACCCTAGTTCAGAGAAAAAACCCACCAAACAACTTGGCTTAGGAGAAACACAACAGATGAATGATGAATATGATGAGTGAACAAAGTCAGATGATCAAAGAGGACAGGCCCAAGTAGCGCAACAACATGTAGCAGTACCAATGAAACACTCGGAAGAACAGGTGCAGGTGGAGGATGTTACCGACAAGAAAAATTCGGATGCATGAGAAGAAGAGGATGTGCACCAAGAAATAGGGCAATTGATAGTGAAAATGAATACAAAGGGAAAATAGACACTACAAATATCATCACACAAATAGAGAGAAGTAACACTTACACTGTCGCACATACCCGAAGGAGTTACGATCCTTCCTGACATATTAGGATGAGTGGATAAATTGAAGTATTTTGATCACGATGTAATAGACATGGACAAGTTACATGAGTTTTATCCATAATAATATATGGAGAGAAAAGGAAAAGGTCCATCAGGAGATCCAATTTTAGAGCACAAGCAATGGATTTCAGGATTGTATAACTCAAGTATCATGAACCTGCTAGAAATTCCCCACTTTTGGAGAGGAAAAGATGTGAATAATTGTGTTAAAAATCTAGTAGGATTGGTGCATGGGGGTATTCTATGGATGGATAGGACGATATCAATAGATGTAGATTTAATTGTAGAAATCATAGGTTTTCCAATAGATGGAGAAAATCTCGAACAATATTTGGATGAAAAGACAAAGGAGAAATCCCTAGTATAGGAGATGAAGAAGACATATGGCACCGAGAGAGGGTCCCGGGGAATAATAATTAATAGAATCAATGAACCTATAACGAGGTTGGAGACAAAGTTGATGGCTTGTAAACTTCTAAGGAAATGTCACAATAAAGAAGCACCTACATGAGTTATAACAACAATCGCGTAGTGCACGAAGGGGACTCTACTCAAGTAGACCCCATATTTACTGAATTTATTTTTTGATGACTGCAAGGAAGCACAATATCTTGGAATAGAGTTCCATTATGCATGGTTGATAATACTAATAGAAATGGTAGTTTGGGGAGAACCTACATACAATGGATTTTACCCAAGCCCGGGGAAGTGTCGTGCAACAAAGTATACAACATTATGGCAGACTTTAGATGAAAAACAAAGGAATGAAAATTCCAACATATTTTCTATGTATTATGACGATATGTAGGAAAATATATCTAGTAGATGGAGGATACCACCAAAAGTGATGGAAGAGCATCAGAGCATAGCTGACTTTAAGGCTTCCAAACATAACATGTGGATCTAGGCCAAAAGGGATCCCAAGAAGGAGTGGCTACAATTAAGGTATTGTGTGACAGGAGAAGAAGTGAAGTGGGCCATGAAATAATGGCATGAATAATGGAAGGTACTAGTAGTTTCCAAGAAGGGATCAAAAGGTAAGAAGAAATCAAAATTTGACCCTTCACAGAAGTCAAAAAACCCAACAATGAATACAAGAAAGGAAACAGATCACATGAAGGGAACAAGGGGAGCACAACAATTAGAAAACTAAGGAAGACGAATCATATTCCCAAGCCTTCCATGCAGGAGAAGGACCACGCAAAAGTAACAAATGGAGGAGAACAAAAGGATAATAATGTTCCTACGTAGGATGAACTAGGAGGAGGATATCTACCGTACATGGACATCATAGTTACAACAATGCAAATGGAGACACTGCCCATGAAGAGGATAGTGTTGCAGAAAGGAGGACATCGCAAGAACATTGTAACACCTCGGGTTTTGAGACTTGTATTAAATAATGTATTTTGTTAATCCATGAAAAACCAAAGTGTCTAAATAATTGAAAGAGGCCAGTGTGCCTAGGAAATTTAATGTTATATCATTATTAATAATAAATACATCCCTTGATGCCGGACAAACAAGGACAAGAGTTATAGGGGGCTATGATTCCACAAGAGAGGGGGCTTGAGGGGATAAGTATTTATTTTATATTTTATTTACCCATTTTTTTAATAGAGAATAACAATTACATAAGCTTCTTGTGGGGAAGGTCAAGTGGTTCTTTAATTCCAATAATTAAAAAAACCCATCTTTGGTCTGTTGTGGGCATTGCTACTTCTTCACTCATTCACTCACTCATTGTTCATTGTTCATTGTTCAAACCTTTCATTATGATATTTATCCATTCACTCTTTCACCCACTCTTCATTCTCCCTTCATTTTTTGGCTTGGGAAGGAAAAACGAATTGTGGAGAGGATCCATGGTTTGGTTGGCAGTAATGACTGCTGGGTATTCTAGACACAAAGTAATTCATGCATGTCTAATATGCATTGACATGTGTTAATTTTTTCCCACAACTGTGAATCTTGAGAGTTCCAACATGGATATTCTTGACCAGAAGCACTAGAGCCCTGGAAGGAGGTGGACAACCTGAGGGACTTCGTGACAGAGAAGGGGGTCCATTCTCTTGGGTTATGCAGGCTGGGTAGAAGAGATATGATGTACTTTGGATTGTTGTGGGTGCTGAGAATCCTATGAGAGCTTGAGTGCTGACTGGTTTGGGAAGCTGAGGGACACTTTGGAACCGTCCTTGTGGATTCATAGCCCTGAATCTGGGGTGAAATTGTTGTTGAGACTTGGAACAATAATGCCTACTTTCAGGTGGAACATCCTTGGTTTTCATCCAGTTGGTGATTCATTTTATGATATATAAGTTCTTTTTTTCATGGTTTTATTTACCTGTGTATTTATTCCACTATGTATTTATTTATCTATGAAATTCGTATCTATAATATGCATGCTTGTTGGTTATTGCTATGCATGACTTATGTATCATTTATTTATGTTGTAGCATGAATATTGATCTATGCATGTGAATACTTCATGCATATTTGTTAATTAAAAGTTATATTAGGAGTCGAAAGAAGTCCAGAAATGGGCTTGAAGTGGGGTAGCCCGGCCCAGGGGTGGTTGGGTATGTTACAGATTGGTATCAAAGCTTCAAGTTGAAACACCAGACTGGTATGGGTTAGAACTATTGGACAAGGTTTTATGGTTAAGAATGATTATTTCCTTAAAATATTAAAGCTCAGGAGAGATAGTGTTGCAGAGATCACGCAGAATCCAAAGTGTCATATAGACATAGATTCTTTGTAAAGGATCGTAGAATTGTGACCATTCCCTTTTGAATTTGGGAGTGATCAACACTGTGGGATAAAGGAGTACTGGATTGTTAGATTGGAAGGCACATGAACTATGACCATAAGATGAAGGTGAAACCAGAGGCTGGGAAAGATTAACTCACAACCATTAGATCGGACCTCTCGATCGTCAGTCATTGATCGAAGCTGAGAAGGAGATGGAGAACTACAAAACTTCACCACTTCGGAAATTTTTGGGAGATATGGAAGAAGCATGAAAAAGGACGAAGTCGTGAACTCCCTCTGGTCATCCAATTTGTTAGGAGGCTCAGGTGAAATCTAATTTGTTAGTCAGGGTCATCTAACGTTGACCACTTCGGGAAGTTTAACTTCGAGATAATTGAACCCTTTAGAACTGCTATAAACTGTAGTCCCGGAGCACTGAAGTATCTAAGTCTTGTCGACCATTAGATCGAGGGAAGGAATTCATAAGTAATGTTGATCGTTGGATCTAGAAATGCTAGAAAGATAGAAAAGTTTCGGAACTTCATAAATTCACCACTCTGACGATTACTGGAGAATGGGAAAAGCCCCGTAGTGTTGAATCTACGAAGTGTAAATACGTCGTCATGAAATCATGCAGGCCGTCATATTTGGAGAAGAGAATGTGGATCATTTGTTTAATGGATGTGTCATAGGCCATGTGTCAGGGGTGCCATGTGGGGACACGTGTCACCCAGATTCAATACCTTTTGGACCCTAACCTGCTCATTTTTTAGTGACACATGGAACACATCCCAAGGGTACATGTCACCATATGTGACATCATCATGCCATGTAATCTCCGAGAGTATGGCCTCCGGGGGTGTCCAATGTCTCTACCAGCGAAAGTGTTGAAGACCGAAGACATGAATTCATGTAGACCATTGATCTAAGATCCCTTCGGGACCTTTCTTAATCGTTATATCCAATAGTGGAAGGATGGCGTAAGAACTTCAGTAGATATCACTCTGGGGGAGTTGAACGACTCCAAAGTTGTCATTTCCTGTAGTCCTAGAGCACCGAAGTCCTAAACTGAATAAGGACCGTCCATCCCAATGCTTGATTAAGTCAGGGCCATTAGATCAGCTAGTGGAAGGATAGGGTAAGAGATTCAGCGAGTATCACTCTGGGGGAGTTGAGAAATTTTGGAGTTGTGATGTTCTGGAGTCCCGGAGCACCGAAGTCCTGAATTGATTAAGGTCTTCCATTTATATGTCATATTAATTGATGAACATCTATCTCGTTGAAGCCTCTAGATGAGTCGAGACCATCCAATTGATGGGAGATCAAATCTCGATCATCTGATCTCCTAGGAAAATATATTATACCATTAGGGTCTTATGATATTGTAACTTGAATGGATTGGTTGGAAAATAATCATGTTGTCCTAGATTGTCATAACAAGACATTTACATGTCTTGATGAAGAAGGAAAACAGAGCACTGTGAGAGGATTTCCAAGACCCATCTCTATAAGGGATATTTTAGACTTAAAACTGAAGAGATGTTTCAAAAAAAGATGTCAATTGTATGCAGCCCATGTGGAGGAACCAAAAAATACAAAGGGGCCAAGACCTGAAGAATTTTCAATACTACAAGAATTTGAATATGTATTCCAAGAAATACCAAGGTTGCCACCAAAGAGGGAGATAGATTTCTCTATTGATTTAGTGCCAGGAGCTGCCCCGGTATCAAAAACACATTACAGAATGAGTACACCAGAATTAAAGGAAGTGAGATCGGAAGAGATGTATTCCAAGAAATACCAAGGTTGCCACCAAAGAGGGAGATAGATTTCTCTATTGATTTAGTGCCAGGAGCTGCCCCGGTATCAAAAACACATTACAGAATGAGTACACCAGAATTAAAGGAATTACAAATGCAGTTGGAAGAATTGTTGAAGAAAGGGTACATACGTCCAAGTGGTTCACCTAGGGGAACACCAGTACTCTTTTTCAAAAAGAAGGATGGAACTTTGAGGTTGTGTATTGAATTTTGACAACTGAATAAATCCACTATAAAGAACAAGTACCCTCTACCCGTAATTGATGACCTTTTTGATCAGCTAAGAGGGGAAAGGATATTTTCAAAGATAGACTTGAGATCGGGATACCATCAGGTAATAACCAAGGAAGAAGACATCCATAAGACAACCTTTAGAACTAGGTATGGGAATTATGAATTTGTAGTGGTGCCATTTGGACTATCCAATGCACCAGTTATCTTTGTGTTCTTAATGAATGGAATATTCATAAATTACTTGGATAAGTTTTTCATAGTATTCCTGGATGACATACTTGTCTATTCAAAGTTAGAGGAAGAGCATGAACATCACCTAATATTGGTATTGCAAGTGATGAGGGAACATCAATTGTATGCCAATATTAGTAAGTGTTATTTTTACCAAGAAAATATCCATTACTTGGGGCACATTATTTCAGAAAAAGCTATAGCAGTAGATCCAGAGAAGATTGAAGCCATTAGAGAATGGAAAACACCCAGGAATGTTTAAGAAGTCATATATTTTATGGGGTTAGTTGGTTACTAAAGAAGTTTTATAGAAAGGTTCTCTAATATTTCTCATCCCATTACTTCTTTGAAAAAGAAGTGAATTAAATTTGAATGAACATCTGAGTGTGAAGAGAACTTTAATATGTTGAAAGAATTACTTACTAGTACACCTGTTTTAAAGATCATTGAACCAAATGAAAGTCTGGTGGTATGTACAGATGCATGCAAGGAAGGACTTGGTGGAGTACTCACTCAAAATGGACATGTCATTGGTTATGAGCCCATAAATCTTAAAGACCATGAGAGGAAATATGCCACACATGACTTGGAACTTGTTGCCATTGTTCACACATTGAATATGTGGCGGCATTATCTCATGGGGAAGAAATTTGAATTAAGAATAGACCACAGTGGTCTGAAATCTCTTTTTGAACAACCCACTTGAATGCCAAGAAAATGAGATGGATGGAATTTTTAAGTGAATGTGATTTTGACATAAAACATATCAAAGGAAAAAAAAATAAAGTTGTTGATGAACATAGTAGAAGAGTACATCTCATGCATGCTACAATTGTTAGTATGCATCAGTCATATTTAAAGAGAAGAATTTTAGATGTTGTTGTCACAGATCAACATTACCTACAGGTAAAGGAAAGCTTACAACAAGAAAATATACAATAGAAAATTAAAGAATGTGAGATGAAGGAAGATAGATTACTTATGCATAAAAATAGAATTTATGTCCCTAGTTCTGAATAACTTACGAATTTGGTATTAAAAGAAATTCATAATGTTCCATATGCTAGACATCCCAATTACCAAAAAACAATTGCAATAGTAAGATGAAAATTCTTTGGCCAGGAATGAAAAAATATGTTGTTGATTACATTTCCAGATGTATGGAATGCCAAAGAGTGAAGGTTGAGCATAGGCACCCAGTGGGTTTTCTACAAGAATTGTCAATTCTAGAGAAGAAGTGGGAAGTGGTAACCATTGATTTTATAGTTAAATTGCCTAGGAAAGAAAGACAACATGATTCAATCATGGTAGTGGTTGATAAATTGACAAAGGTTTCTCATTTTGTTCCTATAAAAATAGCTCATAAAACAACTAATATTGCAGAAATTTATATGAGGGAGATTGATAGGTTGCATGGGATACCTAAGGAAATTGTCTCAGACAGAGGTACAATGTTTACTTAAAATTTATGGAGGGGATTGTTTAATGGATTTGGTACAAATCTGAACTTTAGCACAACATACCATCCACATTCATATGGGAAGACAGAGAGAGTCAACCGAGTAATTGGAGATATGTTGAGAATGTATGTGATGGATAAGCCATCTAAGTGGGAAGATTACTTGCACTTCATTGAGTTTTCCTATAATAACTAGTATCAAGCTTCATTGAAAATGATCCCATTTGAAGCTTTGTATGGTAGGAAATGAAATACTCCAGTTAGTTGGTACAACCCATCAGACAGAGTGGTACTTGGGCTAGAATTGCTCAAGGATATGGAAGACCATATGGTTAGAATTAAACAAAATTTAAAGGCAACTCAAGATAGATAGAAAATTTATGCAGATAAGAACAGGACAACTAGAGAATTTAAAATGGGGGAGCATGTTCTTTTAAAAGTGAATCCCAAGAAGATATCTTTGAAGTTGGGTAGTTGTACAAAGCTAGAAACTAGATTCTGTGGTCCATTTCAAATATTAGATAGAATAGAGCCAGTCGCATACATGCTTGCATTGTCTTCTTCCATGAATGTGCATAATGTATTTCATGTCTCTTTACTAAA